>JANHFT010003173.1:44117-62253 GCA_032467955.1 Pseudoxenodon macrops | reverse complement strand
AGGGCTTATTTTCGGGGGAGGGCGTATATTTACGCCCACCCCGAAAAGCAGGGTTGGTCTTATTATCGGGACAGGTCCTATTTTTGGGGAAACACGGTATATACTAAGCCACTTTTAAGGAAGTAAATAAAAGTATGTTTTACCTGATTTGAACTCCTGAGTACATATGGTTATAGATATCATTGTCTTCTAATACTCCATGCCCATTGTCATAGAAATAGACACCAACCTAAAGCATAAACATAAAAATAGTTTTAAAAAATGAAACTAGTGTTGCTGTAACTTACACAATAGTAAGCAACATACCTGTTTACCACTATGTATTCTATTTCTTCTTAAAACTGGAGTGCTTCCTGTTGTAACCCAGACTCCAGCCAAGGTATTACTGTAAACTTCATTTTCTTCAATCACACCTTGGCCTTTTTCATGCTGAAACAAAACAAAAGTATGCAAATCAAGTGGAACCTGCAATCAATTTGGTCAATTCCTTCTTAAGGGTTTTTTTCTGTTCTGGGTTACAAGCAAATGGGGGGGGGGGTTTACATTTTTACAAAGTAAAAAATGTTTTGTTCAAACCTGAAGAAAAAATTGGGGAGCAAGATAGGCCATGGTCTAACCAAACCAAAATCAAGCATTTTGGGTGCCAGCATTTGGCTGAAGCAAAAATCCAGAGAAGTTCTGTGTGGCAGGTAAAGTGAGATTGGTACACCTCATCTCTCATTCCACCACTCCTTTTGTGTGGCCTGTGTGCCAGGCAAGCAACCAACTGATCTTCATAGCCCTCTTTTCCCATAATTTTCTTCTCAGATGCCACACTGACCCATCTCTCCCAAGTTTGTCAGAGCCTTCCTCTCTTTCACCTCACCTTAATGCTGCTGTTTCCTTACTTATTTTCCACACACTAAACCACCACTGCTTAAATTAAACACATATTTTGGTCTGATGGTCACAATCAGATAAAACTACATGCTCTCATACATGAAATATTTTTCCCATTCCTCCAACCAACCAGCTTTCTGAGAATAGCACTTATCTGCTGTCCCAAATGCCTAGAGTCAATGGAAGTCAAGTACATAAAAACCAGATAGATCAGAGGTGTCAAACTCCCAGCCCATTGGCTGGATGCGTCAGGCGTTGGCCATGCTCATGCCCGATTTAGCGAACGGGGGGAAGTCCCAATATATCAAGTGATGCTGCTATGATGATGCACGTTTCAAACCCCTGAGTTAAATGAATAGATTGGGCCTTTTTTAAATAAACATTGTTTTGCATTACTGCTTCCCGAATTTGGTATTTTCCATCTACTGTTAAATCAAACTACAGCTCACTTTGTTCAAGATGTGTACACGGATTGGAGCAAAGGAGGAGCATATGTTGACAGCAAACTCATCCCTCCTTTTCATGCATTTTAGAACTCCTGTAGTTCCAGAGGTTCATGTTCATGCTATGATTTCTCAATTATCTACACAATTAATACTGAAAATAAAGCTAAATAATGGATCTTCCAATTTTTTCTCCAAAACTATGCTTACCACATATATGCCACCATGTTGGCCATCGTGAATCTTATTGTGCCGAACAATAGGACAGCTGTTAGTCCGAATTTGTATTCCTGCTAATGCATTCCCTGTTAGAATAAGAAAAGTGTAAGAAAATATGGCATATAGGTCACAAAGAATATTAAATGCAACTGAGCAAATATTTGTTTACCATAAATGTCATTTCCTTCAATAAGACCTCTTCCATCACCAAATATGTAGACTCCACCTTGATTTCCATTAAAAATTGCATTGCCCCTAAATGTTTAAAACCAGAAAATAACATTGTCAGGTATCTTTTTTTTTAATTGGGTCATCAAATTAATTCCAAATGCTTCAACCTGATCTCTCCCTCCTCTGCCTCTCCCCAAGATATTTCCAAACTTCTAGTTCAAACCATCTTTCTGCTTTTTGCAGTCTGCTGCTTAGGGAAAAGAGGAAAAGGGAAGGGACAGAAAGCAAGAGAACAGGATATCATTGAAGAAAAAAAGTCAAACATTTTCAACCCTGGACCCACCAATAGTTTGCTTTAGTTCTGTATATCACACATTCTTCAATAAATTACATAATACAATCTTCTATATAATAAAAGATTGCCTCTCTCTCATCTAAACTTACTTTTTAAATATTATAATTGCAGGTATAATGTGTTCTTAATCTGGAGAGCTTAGAATATTTTATACATGTTTCATATCCAGATAACTTCTGGGTCCTGCTTCAAATGCTAATTTAAATAATAGATGATTCCCAAATGACTAAAATAATATACAGAAAATATTTTGCAATACTTCCTAGGGTAAATCAATGTAAGTTAAAATAAAGATAGTACCTTATGGTTGGATCGCTATTTGAAGTAATCCATACACCAGCAAAATTGTTTGCATAGATTTTATTTTCTATAAATTGTCCTCTTCCTTTTTCATGAACATAGATTCCTCCAGTTTGCCCATGGTGGATTTCACAACGAACTACAGTAGGATTTGCATATGCTTTCACTTCAAAACCAGCTATTCTATTTCTATGTATGTTGCAACTTTCAAAATAACCCTAAACATAAGACCGGGGGAGAAGAAGAGGAAGGGGAGAGAGAATGTTGGGAGGCAAGGAGAAACAATAGGAAGAAATTATCTTCTGACTACCTACTTAATGGTTGTAATGAAACATGTCTGTATACAAGAATATGTAAAACTGTTAAAATCATGTATTTATGGTACTTTTTAGTCCCTGCAGTTTTCTAAGTTTTCTAACATTTTGAGAATTGACATGCTTTTGTCTTCATTCTAAGTCCCAGAGAGAGGGATTGGTCCAGCCCGTTTTGTGCCGAAGGCAAGCCTAGAATTCAGTTTCCCAGTTTATATAGCTTGGTGCTTGAACCCCTATGCTAATCTGGCTATTATTTATTTCTATGGCATGAAAATAATATTAAGAAAAATGTTATCATATTCTTTCACACCATCTGTTGGACCCTTAACAATAGTAGAATATATTAAGCCTTTTTTCAGTTGAAAAAAAGAGTCTTCTACACAGCTATTACATTTAATTCAACATAACCAACCCTAGATTATTTTCTCAAGAAAGGTTCATAAAACAAAAATTATATATTTTAGCAGGGCTACATAACCTTGGCTTACAAACTACATGCAGCTTCCAATCCTGTTTTTGCAATACTTTGAACTTCTCTCCCAATTCTGCTGATTGAATTCCACAATACATTGCAGATTTTTTGGTATGCTATTTTAATTTTTAAATATTAAGATTAATGTAAATGTATTAAGTTTAACTTTTGAAACAAAAGGCCAAGAGTTTTTGACTCTTCCAGAGAAGTCCCCATGTTATCACGAAGACTTGTGATCTCTAAAGGATAAGAAAAGCTCAATAATGCACACAAAAATTTGAAATATTTCTATCCTTAGCCTGCGTATACTTGAGCTTGTTTCAAAAGATCTTTGGGGGATGCTAGTACTTTTGAACATGAATGTAAAAAAAAATTAAATCTTAAATCATAACATCCAAACTTCCTCCAGATCTGTAATGAAATATTACTTTAATAAACTGACTTTTCTCAGATTTATTTTAGAGGAAAGTGTCAATGTAGCCCCTTGATTATTAATTTGGAACAAAAGGATTTTACATTGACTTTGAATTAAAATTAGGTAAAATCACAACATGACTTGTCACAGTCTCCTGCTCTTTTTCTGAAGTCAAACATTCTGTCTAGCAATAATATCTTGCAAGAAGCAGCATCAAAGCTTTGCAGCGACATAAGGTTAGTAAATAAATATTATTTCTGGCACTCAGGGAATACAATAATTATAATTTATGTCAGAAATATAGGAGCTCAAGTCAGATTCTTGGCAATAATGTCCAAAGTCTGAAATTAAACCAACATGGAAGCATGTTTAAAAGTAATTGGCAACCAAGAAACAGTTCCAACTAACAGGAATATTGTAAAAATGGCAACTTGTAACACATGAAGTCTTGTGTTGTTGCAGCACCAAGAAACAGAAATTCAAACAACACATCAAAATATTAAATATTTCTGAATTGGAACTGTGGACAATTCCAATTCAGTACATAAGTAAAATATTATAGTTTCCCAGTTAGGTCAAGATGCAATTGTAAAAATAGCAAAACTAAGAAATTGTGATAGGGGATTTATGCAAACATCATCCCAACTGCAACTAGATATCCAACTATAAAATTAAGAGAAAAAACTCATTCATTTCAAGCTTTCCACTGCTTGCAGTTTCCACTTTATGTCTTGCTGGAATATAAAACAACAGTGCCTTTGTAACCATGCTTGGAAGGGGGGGAAAAGGAAAGACAATTTGCAGTTATATTTTTAAGTTGATACAATAGAAAAAAGCTGCCACACTAATATATAAGTACCTATACAGAAACAATTCTGGGCAATAATTGAAGGATTGAAAATAGCTTTAGAAGAGTTAATGCTTTTAAGTGGTAATTGATTATGTCTCTTAAATACATAGAGAATAAGAGTTATGGAATGTAAGGACATCACGAAGGTAATTGTCTCCCAAGGTTCTTGAATTCAATTTTCCCTGCTAACCATACTATATGCTTGTTCTATAGACGCAAGAGATTTCATTACTTTGGTAATGGAGATTAATGAACTAACAAAAACATCTTAAATGTTCACAAAAGCTTCATTTCCCAAGAGACATACATACACATAAAAATCTCTCCGCAAAATACACCTATCTATATTTGCTTGTATATTTATGCACATAGAGAAATATACATTACCATGCCATGATCAAATGTAAAAACACCAACATCTCGCCCGTGATGAATGTGATTTCGTCTTATAATAGGGTTTCCGTGGTTTTTAACCCAAATCCCAGCTAATGCATTATTAAAAATCTCATTATCCTCATATATCCCCTAAAAGGTTAGAAAAGAATAGCTTTAGGATGAGTTATAATGGTTAAGAAAGAACACAATAAAAAAGATATAGCAAAGAAGAAATATGGAAGAAGTATTACCTGTGCATGATCTGTGATGTAGAGTCCAACATTTTCACAGTCACTTATGTTACAATGCTTGATAGTGGGACAAGCCCCTTGGCCACTAACACAAACTGCAGAACCAACTGAAAATGAAGTTTGTACATATAAAAAATGTGATATGTGTTTGTCTTTCATAATATATGTGAAACAAATACCACCAGTTACATTTTTGCAATTGGATTATTTTTACCAATTATGTAATCTTGGCCTTTCAAAATACAATACTAAGCTAAATAAATTACATCTTATAGAAGACAAAGAGCAGTATAGCAATTTATATAATACTTAATTAAGGATGTATAAAATACTCTGCTTTGAGCTCTGTGGAGTAGGAATACAACAAACCACCTCCTGTTCTGGAAGTCTTCCAGACCACTCCTAGAAGAGCTGGATTGGGATGAGCTGTAAGAAGCATAACACTTTCAAGTATTCCCCAGAGTGGACGTTTTGTACACCCCTACCATAAATTATCAGTTAGATATACCTGGGAACAAGTGAACAAACATTTTAAAACATAAAGCTCCAAGAACCCAAAGACTGTCATTAAGGTGGAAAATTCATATTAACACATGCAATTTCATCACTAAGAAAGCAATTTAGAAATTATCTACAAATAACATTTTCTATTTTTTAATTATTTTACAAAGAAATTACATACCTGTACAAGTACTTCGAATAATACAATGATCTATTATTGGACTGCAATTGACTGTAATCTCTAAGCAATGGTGAGCATTGTGATGTTGTGCAGATTTGTCATCAGGGTTAAACTGAAATAACATACAATAAATCCCTCTATTAGCTATTCATTTCTTTCACTGGAATAAAGGCAAGTATTTGCCCATGTTTCTTCTTACCCTGATTGTCATGTAACCAACATAAGCATCCTCTGATCCCTCCATGAAGACAAAGGTTGAATCTCTTGTGTTTTCAATAATGACTTTATCTGCTACTTTCCCAGGAGCTTTACAAAAATATAAAAATTTTAAATGAATTACTAGATGAAAATTACAAATCATAGTTTCTAGTTCCTTTAAAAAGTAGTAACACAAGACCTGCCATCATGGTTTTTTTCAAAATCAAAATGTATATTGAACAGTTCAATTACAGTTTGAATAGTTTTAAGTCTACATTCAGCCCAGTAACTTATTTTACAAAAATTCAAAAATTGTTTTTCCTCAGATTAAGTCAGATATTAATTTTAGTTTTAATAGAAGGAACTATACCATCAATCAAACCTCAATGACAAACAATGACTTTCACACTGTGGACATGACAAGCAAAGAGAAAATCTTTGTGCTCGGCAAGATTTTTAAAAAAAATACAGACAAAAGAAAACCAGCAATGCAATGGATTAATATGATAACAACAGTGATAGTTGCTATTCTAATAACGATTAGTCACCTAACTGTAGAGATATCTCACAGTTGAGAACAACTATTCATAGAGTTGCCATGAGCCAATATTGACTTCACAACATAATCTCATTCAGGGCAGAGAAACAGAATACAGAACTGATTGTAAAGTATTAAACAGTTCAAGGTGTTATATATTATTGTAGAGTTCTTAAAACCAAAATGTTATAATGGTACTTGCACCTGCACTATGTTTAATCAAATTAATATCTATTTGAAAAGTCACCAGAAGAAGAACAAAGTAATAATTAATTATTTTAATTTTAATGTCAGCAGTGCTAATTTTTTCAAAAACAGATCATGATAAGACAAATCTTATTGCATTCTTTGACAAAAGGGCAAAATTAATGGACAAGAGGAATGCTGTGGATATAATTTACTTGGACTTCAGTAAGGCATTTGATAAAGTAGACCTAACCTACTACTTCCTAAGATAGAAAAATGTGGGTTAGACAGCATCACCACCAGGATAGATTTATAACTGGCTGACCAACTGCCCTCAACGGGTAGTCCTCAATGGAACTGCATCTATATGGAGGGATGTATGCAGTGGGGTACCCTAAAGCTCTGTTTTAGGCTCAGTACTCTTAAACATCTTTATCAATTATTTGGATGAGGAGATAGATGGTGAACTCATCAAATTTGCAGACAACACCAAGCTGCCAGGAACAGCCAACACTCCAAAGTTAGAGTTAAAATATAGTACCCCACTGCATACTTCCTTCCATGTAGATATAGTTCCATTGAGGAATACACATTGTATGTGGTTGGTCCTTTCACTTGCTCATTGAGGGCAAGTGGCTCCATTCCTTTTCCTTTGCTCTGCTACAGAGGTGTGACCACTGTTCATTCTCCTACTGCCACTTTCCCAGTAGGCAGTAGAGAAGGAATTGTAAGCAAGGTCATATGAAAATGTAACAAACAGAAGAGTGTCATGGAAATAGTATCTTTAATCAAAGAATGCTCTTTTAAAGGCATTCTCTTTCTTTTGCAGCAAATATTATTTTCTTCTGTGTGCAATGATCAATTCATGGAAAACGAAATACAACCCAGAAGATCCATTAATGTCCATGGAAGATAAGTGGATTAGAAGTTAGTTAGAAGATTTTGATTTGGAGTTGGCCAAGCAGGTGATTAAATATTTTTGCTGGCTCCTAATGTCTTTGATTACAAGACTGGAATATGCATTTATTTATTCATTAATTTATATTTATTTGGGCTTTTTTGAAACAGAAGTTCAAGGTGTCTTCATCCCTTGATTTTAATCCCATCACACATTTTGGACTGAGGGTCAGTGACTGGCCCAAAGCCACACCTGAGTTTCTGCAGCCGAGAGTCTAGAACACTAATTTTCCTGCTCCTTAATCACTACATTACATTGGTATTAGATTAGGAAAACAGCACTTGGAAATTATTCTTTCTCCCATTGTGTTTTCCTACCCACAAATTTCACTCTGAGTTATTATACACTATTTGGGGTAGAGATATAATCTTCCCTCTCTGTCCTTCATAAAAGAGGAAAGCAGATTTCATAAAGTTTGAATGGTAAATTGTGCTATGAAAAAGATTATATCTTCCAATCTCCAACCAACACATACTTAACTAAACAGTTTGACTTCTGCAGGTGCTATGATACCTGGATAACAGTTTAGGTCTTTCATACAATAGTTAGTTTGGGCATGAGTTGATTCAACTGCAAATGAATGAATGAAGATTTTAAGGTATCTGCAGTTTAACTAACACAGTAATTATATCAGTCAATTGCAAAAGGCAGCTTTAATATTAAGTAACAACATCTGTCTATCCAGGTCCTTGGGAAGGATTTGATAGGTGGACCAAAATTCCAAATCCAGTCTAAACATCTGCCTGACTGCGCAACCAACCACGATACCTTAGTCTCTAATGCCTCAATATTGGCAGGCTTGTCTTTTTCTTTTTGACATGTCATGTTTGTGTCAGGAGCATTCTAAAGTGCTTCTGGGTTGAAATGATTAGCCAGTGACATCAATGTTGCCTGGGGGACGCCCGATTAGGAACCTCTTTCATGTCCCCATTAATGCACCCACCAAAGTGGTACTTATCTATATACTTGTGATAACTTGTTTTCACTCTGTGAGGTTGGTAGGACCTGGAGTGAATGATGGGAGCTCACCCCACCATTGCTATTAGTCAACCCAGTGTCCTAGCCATGTGAGCCACTGCACTCCTCTATTTTTGGCATTTAAGACTACATCATAATGTAATTTGTTTTCTGTTTAGAACAAAGGTAGCATGTCCCAAAAAGAAACCATTGCTTATTTTTTTATATGCCACTACATTTTATCAAGATCCTGGCTTGCTTAGGATCTTAAACTACTTCTAATTTCTTTTTTTGTCCTGTCTGTTTGGGGGTGGGAAGAACGAACTATCAGAAAAAAGAGATAAAAGAAGAAGTGACCAAAACCTATTCATGATTTGTTGCAAGACAATTCTGTGTTAATGTGAGGTACAAAACTAGCGTCTTTAAACTAAAAGAACATATTTAAAGACAAAAGGAAAATTTATTGACAATGAAATTGTATCCAATGGAGAAAATCAATGGAGCAAAACACTGCATGGAAGCTCCATTATAGTATAGAGATGTTTCATTGCAGAATGCAAAAGTAAAAACCTCACACACAATTAGGAAATTTATAATAACATCAATGTTAAGGAAACTCCTATAAACTTGGTAACAACGTCTGTCGCTGCAGCGAACAGGCCTCTATGAACTCAACCGGGAATAACCTGGGAGCCGCCAAAGGGCTACACCTGCCAGGGAGACTAGTTACCGGTTGGAAACAAACAGGATGCCAAAGGACAACCTTAGATGGAACTAGCCAAGCCTGAGGCAAGAATCAGCAACCTTTAAGTTGCGTTCCGGGGTGTCAGCAGCAAGTAATACTCTCCAAAACAATAGCCCAGTTTGCAAAGTGTTATAAAATGGCGCCCGTCACAAGCGGAGTATTGAAAATGATGCCTGCCGCTTCCTAGGTCTTCCAAAATGGCGCCCATCACTAGTTTTGCTTGCCACCAAAACTGAGAAGAGGCTAAAATGGCGGCCATGCACGTCAGGTGCCAAAAACAGCAATCGGTGTTGCTGAGGCCTGTCGCTGGTCCTGCCCTGGCGGAGGGAGAGCGCGAAAGCTCTTTAGGCCGTTATGCCCCAGCGGGGCCTCGGCTGGCTAGGCAAGGTGTTTGTTAAGATAGCAAAGCTTGGAAACTGAGCGGAGACAACAGAGGCGTCCCGATGGGAGCGAACTGCTCCTCCAGCCACTCCGCCTGCCTCCAAGGGGAAAACAGAGCCTCCCCGAATAGAAGGTGCCTCGAGACAGATAAGAATTGGAGCGTTTGAAGCTCCGGTGGTGCTCTGAGGGGATAGAACCCCACTGGCCGGAAAGCCACCACAGGCACGGAGGTTAAGGCAGGGGAAAGGGAAAATGCAGAAAATGCGGCAGTTCCTAGGAACGAAGGTGCCCAGGTGCCGATTTCTGCCTAAAGGGAGTAAGAAAACTCACAGAAATAGAAGTAGAAATTCTCAAAGTAGAGGAGCTGGCATCCACGCGTCCGTCCTAGAGAGAGGACTGAGTGAAAGCTGGGTAACCTAGCAACAGAGGCGGGCTACTCAAGCTTTGAAAGACTCAGTCCTAGCAGGACAAGGGACTTCCCCATGCCTGGATGCTAGCTCCACCCACTATGGAGAATTGATTGTTCTTTTGTGTTCTAAGAAGAAATATCAAAGACTCAGATTGAACCATTTCATTCCACCAGATTGAACCTGTGAGAAAAAGGGGATATTGATTGAATATCCCCTTTTTCTCACAGGTTGCTCTGGCAGTTTTTTAATTTGAAGACCATAGTGTTTTGCTTTTCTGGTTTTGCTTTATACAAAAGGACAATCCTAATCTTCCACTTACTCTAGGGGCTAATCTAGATGCTCTTCACAACTGAACCTTTAACCACTTCTCTTTAAACTTTATAGAGATTTTCCGTTGGCCAACAATAGAACCCTCCCAAGAGAATAAAAATTGAAGATAATAGGGGTGGGCTACTCTCGCTCCAGAAATGGAATTCCATCAGCTACGCAGAATCCATATTCCTAATTTTGAATTAAAGACTTTCTCAACTAAGCACAACCTTACCTTCTCTACTTCTTGTGAACATTTCTCCACTCGGTCTTGCAGTTTGCGCAGCTGCTCTTGGGATGCGGAAGTATCTGCTTTGGCATGATTCTCTCGTGTCTGCGCAGTTTTCTCATCTTTTCGAGCAACATGGTAATTCTTTTTTGAAGTTTCCACCTTCCCACAGATACATGAAATATTATATCAAGCATTTCAGCAGAGTTGCTTTCAGGACACAGTGACAAATTGCATTATTCAACAAGCGGCAGAAAACATTAACTGCCATTTATAATTTTTTTTTCTTTTCCCATAGGGCCAAAAACAGACGTATCCATTTGTCCAATTTCAAAATCAATTACATTTTAGCAATGCCCCAGTAGGAATGTACACAGTAATCTGTATCAAACATCTATCCTATCAAATTTATGCAGAATTATGTGACATTCTTTTTAAAAGGACAAAGGACTTTGCATTATTTTTCATGGGACACTTTTCCCTAATCTGTGCACTTTATATGCTGTTTCCCTCCAAATATTACACTGACTTCTGCTATTCCTTAACTGAATTAAGTCCAGCAACGTACGGCCAAATATTTACAGTGGACTGAATCAACAACTTATATTTTTCAAGATTCTAAGGATGATAAATCGTCTGATTTTCTGTCCACCATCTTCAGGTTGCACATCCAACTCACCTCTTTTAACTTTTTCACCCAGGGCTTCTGGGCCTTGCGAAATCCATCCTCAACTTCCTTTGTCTCCCTAAAGCCACCAATCAACTGCTTATGATAGATTTCCTTCTGCCAAGCCTTGATCTTCTCGGAGTCTTCACCAGCTAGACGATTCCGTACTTCTAGATGGATCTCGCTAAGTTTGTCTGCAGCAGTCAGAAATGCATGCCAGGCTTTTTCCAAAGTGCCATATTGAGGTCCTAGGAATCAAGAAAGACAGCATAATAGTATAAGGATATCAAATATAAAGGAACTAGGTTCTGAAGCCAAACTTCATCTGTTATCAAAATATCTAACTCACCAATGTTTAAAGCAAATTATGGAATGAAAGTTGCATGGATGTGTAAGGATGTATATATACATTAACCCAGCAGATTCAAGTGTCTATGAATCTGTCAATTTGCATAATGGAGTTAAAATTTCAGGAAAGGATACAATATGCACCATTTTAAGCTGCTAGACTAGAGGAAAGAGGGATGTAGATCTAAAACATGCACAAATAAGGGTGAAGTATGTTACCAAACTCTTGTTTAATTTCTGTTCCATAAAGATTTAATTCCTATAAACAGCAATATCTATAAATATCAACCTGCACCAAGTCACTTTATTGCCTATCTACGATTATCACTCACAGCTTTCCCAACACATAACGGAAGTTTGCCTTTTATCTCTTCTACAAAGACAGATGTTATGGGCTCTTGGCTTCTTCCTGTTTAAGTCAAACTTTAGCTGCCTATTCGAAAACCAGTGGCAAAAAGCCATCAGTCATTTTAATAGAAGTAGCAGTATCAGCTCCTCCAGATCCATCCTGCAGACTTGGTGAGATGTTTACCTTAAAACCAAAATGCTACGTAGCTTTCCTTGATTTAACGAAGTTACTTCTTGGAGGACAGTTGGAAAGATTTCTCCATGAAAGATCAATTCTTTCTAGAAAAGCAGGAAGGGCATGCTGCACGTCCCATCCGCGAGGGAGTTTCACTTGATGGGACCTGGGAGACGAGCCTTTTCTGCTGCGGAACTCCTTCCCCCATTGGAACATCATCCCTCTTGAGAAGGGCCCCAATCCTTCTGACCTTTTACATAACTCTTTAAGCCTGTTTTTTTCCCCCCCAATAAGCCTGGGGATCTTCTGGTGAAAAGACTGCTGCACACCGGCTATGTTATATATACTACCTCTCCCATCCCCCTCGTGATCTTTCTTCTAGTTCTTATGTTTCTTGTTTAGCTGATTTATCGAATGTTTTAATTTTGGTTTCATTGTTGGGCCACGCACTCCTTCTAGAATACCTTTTTCTACAGACGTCCTCCATTTGCGGGACCAATCTGTTAGCTGTTGAGCGTAGCTCTTCTCAATTTTGGCTCTCTCTTGGAAGCAGGAGACAAGGTCATTGCACAACCGGTTTCCATCATCCACCCGTTTCACTGTCCTCTTGTAATTGCCAGGCTGAAATTAGACCACAGCATCAGTTACACTCGCCCTCTTCTGAGATTTATCTTAAGAGTCAGAAGAATGCATCAGACGCCCCCACACACAACGGGCAATGCTTGTGAGCTGTAGAATCATTTCCAAGTCTTGTAAGCAGAGATAGACGGCTTGTGTATCATGGTCACAAATGTCAAACTTTGTTATTATTAAGTGCTAAAAATGGCACAATCATAAAATGGCACCATTAAAAATGGCATCTGAATTACCTGCTCTAGGCCTGCTGCCTTCAATTTCTTCAAGAGGAATTTAGACCATGAGACCTTACTTCTTCTATCAGGATTCTCCCCCAACTCTTGTGGAAGCAGTGCCCTACCTCTTGTTTACTCTGCTCTTACCTCCCAGAAACTGCCACTGGGAGCCTCTCCACCCGTATCATCCTCCGCTGACATCACTCTAGTTTCCTTGCAGCACAAAATGTTTGCAAAGTTTGGTGCTCCTGAAAAAAAAAACAACCAAAGAAAGAAATGTACACAAATTATAACATGGCAATTCAGCAAAAGGTTAAAAGAGCAAAGTCCTTCATGGCTCCCTAAATAGACTAACCCCAATTTAACAATGTAGACCAACTGCCCAAGGAACACAAATGAGACAGCTTCATGTTTTTTCTAGAGAAGCTTCATTTAGGAGTATTACCAACACCATCTGTGTGAGAAGAAGATATCTAGTCAATGCCAAGAAAGTATTAATTACCTATAGACCAGTGTTCCCAACAGTGAAAAGATCTAAAATAATGCAGAGTCAGCTTGAGGCTCTTTTAAAATGTGGGGATGGGGATGTGAGTGTGCATTCACACATATACTGTAGGAGGGGGGCAAATGATATTTTTGCATAGGAAGAATACATAGATGTTTACATAGAATACATTTAACTCCAACAGCAATCGTTTTAAAACTAAATGTGATACTAATTCTCCCTCACTGTTCCATCACCCTCATGGCTCCATATATTCATATAGGAATCCAGAGCTGTGCCATTCAGCTACTTAAATGTAATAGTGCCTTGAGGCTTTGGCATCACATAAAGGCCACTTCTGCTAGGTCTACAACTCTCTAAATAGCAGAGAAGTCTGGGAGACATAATATAATATATAAGGACGTCGTATTTCAAGAGGTAAATTTAAAAGCAAATGAAGATTTGTACTGAACTCCACCATCTCTTTGGCAATTCCACTACCACCTAACCTGCCACAGCTCATTAAAAGACTGGCATGCATGCTCAAATGTACTGCCCCCTGTACATTCCAGTCTATAAAAAGTTCCCCCACACCCTTGAAAAATATCCACTTGGCCTCAGGCAAGGCAGGATTCTCACAGAGATAGGACCCAGGGTTTTATTGTCCCTTCCACCCTCTGTAGCAATGTCTTCCATAACATGAAGTCTTCCTTGAGAAAGAGGACAGGTAAGAAAGTTAAAGCCAATGTAAGCTGCCCTATCGGCCTTCTCCTGTTGCATCAGAAGGAGCTTTAACAATGCTTGGCCCTTCTCTTAGCAGACGCTGTCATTCACCTGACCAGGTGACTAAGGAAGTTAAATTCATTTGATGAGCTAGGCAGAAGACTCAAGACACACCAAGCAGCCTAAATGTTTTGCTTAAGAGCTTCACATCTCAGGAAGCAATATTCCCAATGTTCACTACCAGCTACATACCAAATGCAGGAACCAATGCCAGGGTGAGGAGGGAAACCTCGGGGCTCTTCTTGATCAATGTGCTGGGAAAGAATAGCATGGATATGACTTTACAGCCAATTCAAGTTGGTCTGACTCAAATACATCCTTCTGACTGTATCGGTCAGGCAGCTAAAACAACCCTAAAACCAGAAAGAGCCAAGACAAACTTGGCTTGTCAGTCAGCCAGGACTGGGATTGCGCCAAGTTCTTGCACCTGTCACAAGTGATCCTCCTTACTTCCTCCTCTGGCACTTTTTGAAGCCAGGATCCAAGTATTATTATTTTACATTATATATGTATAATAATAGCATATGAGTGAAGCAGCTCAGCCACATGGATCTCTTACCACCTGTCCAGTTTCAGAAGCCAGGAGTAAATGAAAAAGGCCTCCAACCATACATTTCAGATATGGGAAGGCTTATGTGGAAGACAGACATAGTACCTAAGAAATCAGGGCTTTTTAAAAGGCAAGTGGGCCCAGAAACTGATCAGCAGTCGATAAAACTGTTTCCAAACTGTTGCTTAGGAACAGTGCAGCTGCAATTGCAAGCATTTTCTCCCATCATTATTAAACTGAAGTCTGAAGTCCAACCTGAGGGATAGTCCTCTAATGTAATGAAGCCTGCAGAACTGGAAACTTATAAAGAGAGCCACAAGTCAAGAGAAGAATGCCAAAGGAATGGACTGTATTGTCCCCAATCAAAGAACTTCACCATGTTTCCACCCCCGGTTTGAGGATAGTCACCTTACCCCAAACAAGGAACTTTTTACTTTTTAGATTCACATGATATTTGTTTAGTTTGTTTGACTGTTTTGAATTTAATTCTTTAAAGCTGAGGTGTCAAACTCACAGCCTGTGGGCCGGATGCGTCACGTGCTGGCCATGCCCATGCCCGGTTTAGCGAAGGGGGAAAAAGTTGTGATACATCACGTGACGATGCCGTGATGTCCCGAGTTTGACACCCCTGCTTTAAAGTGAAAGAAATCATAAGGATTCCTGATTGTATTGGGAAAGGAATATCCCCTGAATATGAACTAATACAGAACTGTAGAGAGGCATCTTAATCAGCCTCATAAATAGCTGTTTACTTGGTTGAATCCAGTAGGTTCTGATTGGTTCTGGAGAACCGGCAGCGGAAATTTTGAGTAGTTCAGAGAACCGGCAAATACCACCTCCGGCTGGCCCCAGAGTGGGGTGGGAATGGAGATTTTGCAATATCCTTCCCACAGGAGTGGGGAGGGAATGGGGATTTTGCAGCATCCTTCCCCCGCCACACCAAGCCACGCCCACCAAACCATGCCACACCCACCAAGCCACACCCACATAACCGGTAGTAAAAAAAAAAGGATTTCACCACTGCCTCAAACATAGTTACAGTTCCCTCCTGACTGATGCTCCATGGAAATGGGGGTGCCTCAAGACATGATCAGCAATTACATGCTATATGTTTAAACTTCTCCAGCAACTAAAAGGACTAGAAATTTGCCTTGTGAGGGCATTCCTAAAAACTATCCCTGAAAAAACAGATGGCTGCATAAGATTGCTCAGCTGTGTCTGGTTACATGCCAGAGGGGGCAATAAGAGGACTTTCAACCCATGATCAAGGGACCAGACTGACTATCCCACATGGGGGCAGAGATGGAAATAGCTGAATATTTACAGGACAGTCACAATCTATTCAGAAAGAAGGCTGAGTCAGAAGGCAGGTATAAAAAGCACAAATATCCTGTCAATCTTCCACATCATGCTGTTTTCATGTGAGTCAGCGAATGGATTTTTTTTCTTTATTTCATAGGCTATTAAATGTAGTAAATATAACACATTATTATAAGGGAATGCAAAGGATGAACGTCTTATTAATCACAAATACATTATTTATTCCTTATGAATCAAACCATGTCCTGCATTAACAAATAACACTGCTTTAATGACAAACCTCAGAGGGATGAGTCTAGATCCTTTTACGTTTTTTTAATTCGGTATAGAAGTTAAAAAAACTTTTTTTTTGTACAAAGGATCAGATTACAGCAAGCGGGTCCCTCCTGGAACTTTCCCCCACCTCTTTCATGTGCACTTTGCATCCTTTAATGTGCTTATAATGAACAGAATTGCTGAAAACATCCAAATGCCCTGAGAAAACGTTGTTGAATCAAGTTAAATAGCTATTGGATCCACTAGACTGCACGCACAGAGGTCAACCAGATGACTCTTGGAACTCAACAATATGCAGCAAGTGCAATAGCACCTCCCTGTTTATGGTTCTCACAAGAAAAATACCTAGTAACATACCAAGGCCCCTAGAAATACAGCCTTGAACCTTCAGCTCTCGAAGGAGTTGGTTATTTACAGAGTTTTCTGATGACCATCTAATAAAATTGTCCTTCTGCTCCTTATTTGTGACTCTCTGTATGCACAGTCAAGGAAGCTTAGTTATAGATTATCCGACTCTATAGTATTTTTGGAAACAGAGTCTCTTCTTGAATTCCTCCTCCTCCCCCCCCCCCCAAACTTCTGTTCAATTGTGTCTGATTCTTGGAGAATGCCTGGACAAATCCTTGCAGTTTTCTTGGTAAGATTTTTCAGAAGTGGTTTGCCATTGCCTGCTTCCTAGGGCTGAGAGGAGGCTTTGTGCCTAAGACAGGACTAGAATTCATGATCTTCTAGTTTCTAGCCTAATGTCTTAACCACTGGACCAAACCGGCTCTCTATAGGTTTCCTGAAAACAGAACCCCTTCTTGGTACTGGTACTGCCAAGGCACTTGATGAGTGTATTAAAAAATGTAGTATCTGAGCTCTCCTTTTCAGCAATAGGGCTGGCAGTATTATTGATCCCAACTACTAATCCAACAGCCCAAGGTAGCTGGTGGCAGCAAGTAATAAGAAGCATCACAATGATAAGCTTTCTTCAGAGGCACATTCTGGGCAGATGTGAGAAAGCAACAGGAAGAGGCACTTAGACAGAGAAAAGAAAATGGTTTTTATTAGCTGTAATAAAATTCACGTTCTTGGCACATGGAAAGGTGTGTGTCTTTGTTGTGTGCATGTGTGTTAAAATATGAGTCTATAAAATTTATATCTGCATGCTGTTTTAGAAACTGATTTTAAATACTTCCAAACTGGGGTAGTTCAGCCTGGCATATTTTTGCATCTAAATGAAACCTAACTTTAAGCAGTTGTTATCAACTTTTCCTTTACACTCAGGACAATTCTTCATTCACTCTAAAATATAGTAACTCCAACACACGGTAACATAAATACTGACATATTGTATAATGAATAATGAATCCTAAGATGACAGACCTCTGTCTAACACGTTATCTATAGGCACCACTATGGGTGTGCTCAATCTTTTATGACTTCTTTAGTTACAAAAGACTCTTAGGATACTACTAACTTCAATGTGAACAGATGTCATGGAAGTTAGTGATACATTTATTTATAGAGATACATAGAAAAAGTGGGCATTTTGCATGCGTCTGTATTTGGAAGATGTTTCAATTGGTCAAAATGCAACTGAAGGCCAGCATATCATTTTTAGTTTTAGGAAACTTCGTACGTGTTGCACCTTATCATTCTTGACAAATTTATCTTGTATTTTTATGTACACTGAGAGCACATGCACCAAAGAC
>JANHFT010003173.1:32494-44017 GCA_032467955.1 Pseudoxenodon macrops | reverse complement strand
CGTCGTTTTGAGGGTAGGAGTTGAAACAATCTATGTCCAGGTGATGTGGTGCAGTGGTTCTGAGATGACATCTGCCAGCTCCTTTAGGACTCTGGAATGTAATCCGTCCAGTCCTGGTGATTTGTATTCATGAAGTTCAGACATGTCCTTTCTTACTGTTTTGTTTTGTTTCTTTTGCTTATTATAACTTTTGTTTCCAGTCTGTTTTTTGCAGTTGTATTCCTGTTAAATTGGGTTGCCGTTTCTTTTTGCATGAAGACCGATGCAAAGAATGAGTTAAGCAGCTCTGCTTTCTCTGTGTTGCCTGTTACTTCTTTGCCGTCTTCTCTCTTTAGTGGACCAACTGTTTCCTTGATATTTTTTTCTTGTTATTTATATGTTGGAAGATTATTTTTTTTATTATCTTTGACTTTTGTTGCAAGTCTTTGTTCATTCTGGGCCTTTGTTTTTCATGACTTCGTCTTGACAGATTCTGGCTATCTGCTGATATTCTGCCTTATTTATGTGTCCCTCTATCCATTTTTTCTACTTGTCCCTTTTTTCATTCAATTTGTCAGTGAGGTCTTTGTGCAACCATGCTGGTTTCTTCTTGGATTTCTTGTTTTTCTTTCTCATTGGTATTGTGCTAATATGGGCTTTTATGATCAAATTTTTCAGAGTTTCCCAAGATTCTTGAGTTGTTTTTCCCTTTAGGACTTTCATTCAAGGAATCTTTCCCAAGTTTTCTCTGAGTTTATTAAAATCAGCTCTTTTGAAATCTAAGACTTTGGTGACGTTGTGTTCTATTGTTTGTGTTTGCATTATGTTGAATACTAGTAAGACATGGTCACTCTCACCCAAGGTTCCTGCAGTTTCAACTCCCTCTATCAGCTCTTCTCTGTTTGTAAGTACTAAGTCCAGTATGACTATCCCTCTAGTTTCTCATCTACCTTTTGGACAACAAAGTTGTCAGCTAGGTTGGTTAGGAACCTATTTGATTTCTCACTTGGTACAGAATTAATTTTCCAGTTGATATCCGGGTAGTTGAAGTCCCCATTATTACAGTGGTGTGTTTCTTGCATATGTTCGTTAGTTGGTTGGCAAAGAGGGTATCCATTTTTTCTGTTTGATTGGGTGGCCTATAGTATACTCCTATGGCCATATCGTTCTTTTTTTCTTTTATGTTGACCCATATGCATTTCAGGAGGTTTTCTTCTTTGGTTACATGTAGCTCTGTAGCAACATAGTGATCCTTTACATTCAGTGCAACTCCACCTCCTCCTTTTTGTGGTCTGGTTTGTATCCTTCTATCAATATGTTCAAGTCATGGGTTTTATCCCACCAAGTTTCTGTTATTCCTACTATGTCGTATCTACCTTCGTGTATTAGTATTTCGATTTCACCCTGTTTGTTCCTCAGATTGTATGCATTTGTGTATAGGCACTTGAGAGGTGATGTTGCATTTAACAACATTGTGGGATTTGCTTAGCAACAGCAACCATAAGTGCCAGAATTTCCAGCACTAAGCAAGCCAGTCACCATGCTTTATAACCATGCTGCTTAGCAATGGAAATTCTGGTTCTGATTATCAGAGTTAAGTGGGGACTATCTGTTCAATAAATTAGCTATTAGGTAAAAGAAAAGGATTGATAACAGTAAATCCTAATTAGGACAGCAATCTCCTAATCCCAATCTAATCTCATTTAGAAGTCCATTCAGACAAATTGAAATACCTTAAACAATGCTACACTTGCATCAAAACGAGATACTGGTGACTGTGAGAAACCATATAACATTTATGTACATGTTGTCTCTCCCTGAGCTGGCAAAAAAAAGAATGTTGAACTGTGCTGCCACCCTAAACAAGCTCTACAGTACATCAAACAACAGTCAAGTGCTCCTCTCACTTCAAGATGTAATATTGGAAAATGCAGCAATGGGGTGGATTGTTTATCTTCCCTTTTTCCTACCCAGTGCTGCTTTCTATCAAGTAAAACAACTACCAATCTTTCTCCACTGATGTGACTAGGAAATGTTAATTAATTCTCAATTTCATCCTGCACCCTTCAATATTTCCATCTTCAACCTTATCTCCTTGGGGATTACTTTCATCTTTTATTTCAGCTTTTCACAGGAATGTCAAACTTGCTATATATGATGATCTATCAGAAGATAATGCCAAGTCTAGCCTATCCAGCCAAAGTTCAATTCTTTATTTGCTTATTCCATAAAGACCAGTGATGGCGAACCTATGGCACGCGTGCCACAGGTGGCAAGGACAATGTGAATTGATTTGCCACAACTTACAAACTACACTTTCTGATGATTAAAACAACAGGAATTGGCACTTCTGAAAATAATATAGGAAGATATTCAAATGCAAGAAAAAAACCTTAAATGTAAAGTATGCCTTAATGTAGAGGTTCTGAATAGTGTCAAACTCAAAGTCATTTTTAAAGCAAATATAAGGCAGCCCTTGTCCCTTCAGACCTTTTAAAATAAAAAAAAGCAAGAATGATATCAAATTCGATAACCAATTTCTGCCTCTGGGCATTAGATTTAGTAAGCAAAATACATGTTGCCTTGCTGTGAGATACTCCTTCTCATTAAAGTGACAAGTGAGATTTCTCATATACTGGAGATGGATACCAGAGCAAATTAGAAAAAGTCTGCTCTGCAATATGCTGGCATTATATTATGTTGCCATGAAGGAAAATTGATTTCTACTATAAACTCAGGATCTCTGGAATAGATACAGTTGCATCTGGGGTGATACTAACAGAAGTGATATATATCCTGTGTCTTGAGTGATCATATAAAGAATACAAGTCATTATTCTCAGACTGGAAAAACAAATTCTACACAAGGCACTGGTGACTATTTATCCTCATCACACTGGGAATAAAATTACTAAAGCTCACCTTATTGACACAATATGGTACAGATTTCAAAATGGCAGAAGAGTAAGAATGAATTAATCAGTTCTTCATAATCAGAAAAATACTAACAATTTTTGTTTAAAAAAAAATTACATACAAATCAACAGCAAAGAGAATAGTTCATTCCATTTAAAATATAATCCCCCAACACAAATGTTTTTTACTCAAATTATTCTTGTATTAATTTGTCAATAGAAAATTACTAAATTATTATTAGATGTAAACAAATAAATTATCTAAATGCAGGAAGGCTGAATTATACAAAACTACTTAAAAATAAATGGAAGACACATGTTCTTTATTCATTTATAACATCATACACATGCATATACTAACAAATAAAGGAAGAATTGCAATTGCAAACATGCAATCACTACGTCTGATATTACATATATACCCTCTACATCTATGTGAGATTTGCAATTGTTTATATGTCATTTTCCATATACCTGGGACTCCTAATGTAGGAGTACCAATCACATAAAACTTGCCTGTCTTTTCAAGTGTTGCACTGACACATGAATATAAGATATAGGATAGTCAATATCATGATTAGCAAGGCCTGGATGGTCTGTTTCTCTTCTTCGTGTATAAATGTATACACTGAAACCACAATCTGGTGAGGTTTAGAACTTATGGTTTTAATAAGAATGTGTGTGATCTTGTATTACACAATTAGTAGATTCCAAAAACCCAGTAATTAAAATGAATACTTCAGATTCATAGAACTCAGCCTTGTACATCATTGTAAAAAACATTTCATTTAATTGTTATTATATTGATACTGAATAAAGTACATACATCTGGATATTTGAATGGTTCCACTTTATTAAAAAAAAAAAATCCAAAGCACCTCAAAAGTCACCTTTAACCTTTGATTTCTCATTCAAAGAACATTAAAGCCTCTACACATACACACATACACAGTATCCTGGCGACGTATCTTTCGCAAGGAAGGTGAATCTCACGAAAGATAGAAGAAGAAAATGCTCAAGGACAGGAGCTGGCATCCACGCGTCCGTCCTGTAGAGAGGACTAAGTGAAAGCTGGGTAACCTAGCAACGGAGGCAGGTTAATAAAGCTTTGAAAGACTCAGTCCTATTGGCTAGCAGGACAAGGGACTTCCCATGCCTGGATGCTAGCTCCACCCACTATGGAGAGTATCTTTTGAAAAATAAGTCGGTTTAATAAGAGCCGCTGTGGCGCAGTGGTTAGAGTGCAGTACTGCAGGCTACTTCTGCTGATCACAGGCTGCCAGCAGTTTGGTAGATCAAATCTCACCAGGCTCAAGGCTGACTCATCCTTCCATCCTTCTGAGGTTGGTAAAATGAGGACCCAGAATGTTGGGGGTAATATGCTGACTCTGTAAACCACTTAGAGAGGGCTGTATAGCACTATGAAGCTGTATATAAGTCTAAGTGCTATTGCTATTTGAAATACTGGATTAAAAGGATGGAGATAAACAACTGCTGGTCTCTTTCTAAGAAAAAAATCTGATGAAGCTGGACTTCATTGGGAAAGAGAAGAATGGTGGAGCTGGTTCAAGTTATTAATGTTTCCTCAGAAACAAAAACAAAACAATATGAAATGAAATAAAGAGTGCTGTCAGAACTTGGTGTAGTAAAAATAACTTATTAGTTTTGTAGTTTATTGTCTTGGTAGTTCTCACATGACCATAAAGCAAGGGCTCTATTTATGAAAGTTAAATACAATAGCCAATTAAAGTAAGTGATATTAAGAAGTTTTTCAAATTGAATACCTGCACCAATCATCGTTATAGGTGATTCAATGTATATCCATTCATCTGTGTATATGCCCGAGTGAACAAAGATAAGTCCATCAAAGTGAGCTTCTTGTACACCACCTAATGCATCTTCAATGGTGTCATAATACTAAAAGAAGACAAAGGAACTGTTTAGAGATAAATAGCTATTGAAAAAGTATACTAGCAATCAATTAGAGTGATTTTAAAATGTACCAGCATGTTTTCTCTTCCTTTGTATCTTGCTGGGTTGCTATAGAAATGTTCAGCAAATCCTGGCTTTACATGGGCGCCTTTATACTAAAATTTGAGGGGAAAAAGTTAAGTGATGGTAAACTGTACTTTTTGAGCTTCGCCAGAGAAAAAGAGAGTTAATAACACATACTGCATTGCAAAAGTGGAAATAATTCATATCATTTCAATACATCATTAATTGTGCTCAGAAGATAGTTCTAAATTTTAGGCTTGTTTAGTTCAAGAACAGATATGAAAATAATTTCACACACACAAAATTATACGTATTGCTTTACAAATTACACACATTGCTTTTTACACACACACATACACACACTGCCATAAGACAGCAAAAATTAGGAAGAAGACTATGAATAAAATAGACTATGAATAAAATTATTTTCTAAGAATTCTCAACCTGTTGAATTAGTCATATTAATTACTATTCATTTGCTTTACCTGTATCACTTTTCTTGATTTCACAAATTATGTGAGAACAGAAAGTATGCATGTTGAGTACCAAAGCTTCCCCTTTTTGCAATCACTTTTGACTTAAATTCTTGAGTTCTCGCTCAATGTTATTTATATTTCATTAGTATTACAGGTAGTTCTTCTTTATAAACTGCCTCATTTAGCGACCATTCATAGTTATGAATGGTGATGAAAAAGTAATTTTATGACCAATCCTTGCATTTACGACCTTTGCAGGTCTGTAAAGCAAAGGAAAGCTGCAATAAAGTCCTAGGTTGTGGATTTACTTAGTTATCACTTTGCTGAACAACAGTGTCTGGAACCAAATGTGGTTGCTAAATGAAGACTACCTGTATACTACAATATAGACATACATATTTATTTTCTTTTTAAAAAACTAATCTCTTTATTCTCCCATACACTTTGATCAGTTCCTTCTACAGTTTTTAAGTTTTTCCATTAATATGTTCCTAATAGAACATTCTTCTCAAAATAAAAGGCACTCTTTTCATTTCAGTTTAGCCCAACGAACTGTATATTGAATGCACCAAATAACATCTTAAGAATTATATTTCATCTGTGTTGAGATGAGGAATTTTAATGTAATTTTATTGTAATGTAATGAACTGAACCAAGGAGTTAAGAAATAAAGCTATCATGCCAGTAAGAGTGAATCAAGATCTTAAAACTATAAATTGATTAAAGTGAGAAAGAAAGCAGATGAATACATGTTTATTGCTACCCTTGACTGTTCTTCAGTATTTCAATGATTGTAAAAATGCAACATAAATAAGAAGGCTATAAAAACACACGCGCACACACACACACACATATATATATATATACCAGTTGCTGAAAGCTTTCTTTCCATGGATTTGGATGCTCATATTCTTCTGGATTTATTTGATAAAATTTACCAGGTTCAGGATGCATCATTGGACGTGTATATTCAAATACTTCCATGTATAATCGCTTCCTGAATAAAGACATTATGAATAGAAAATTGTGAATAAATTTTAAGAGAACAGAGATATAAACTATACAGATAAAAATGATATGAAATC
This sequence comes from Pseudoxenodon macrops, assembly GCA_032467955.1. Taxonomy (NCBI): domain Eukaryota; kingdom Metazoa; phylum Chordata; class Lepidosauria; order Squamata; family Pseudoxenodontidae; genus Pseudoxenodon; species Pseudoxenodon macrops. Next base: position 37,568 of record JANHFT010003173.1, on the reverse strand, counting down.
ATAGTAATAAAGAGTAGTTTTTGATATGAATTTCTTTGAATACAAGGACAAACATGAACAAGGGATTAAGGTTATGGGTCTATAGAAGCATCTGGCTGAACAGAAATAATTGTGTATCAACTCTTTTTTTTTTTCCTTCACAAATTCATAATCTCTTTCTACTAAAGATTCTTATATAAAAGCAAAATGTGTTGGTTTTTCCTGGAATTCAAAATCAAAAATGAAATCAAGCAACTGATCAATCATATTCTGAGTAGCATTCATAGAACTACATGATGATTAGTGTAAGAAAGAATGCATTCTGCAAATAAAGATATATATTACCCGTTACAAAGTAGTCCTTCCTTAAATCAATGTCGGAAGAGGTGAAAGAAAATTTTAGCATTGATTCATGTTTTATTCTGTGTTCAAATTCATTAACGTTTAGAGCTAGAGTTTTTCTTTATTTTTAGGTGCTAGCTAAAATCAAGTTTTTATAACAAATGAACTGCCCTTTTAAATATTTTAAATATTTATAATTTTATTTTAATAGCTTGTTTTGTTTTGTTTTTTTCCTGTTGCTGATTTTTTTTCTATTTTACAATTCTTTGTTTGCTAAAACATTATTCAAAAAATTACAGTCTTTACATCTCAGCAGGTGGCAGCATCTGGCCAATCTTATTTAAGCTTGGAAACTAAGTAGGACTGTAAAGCTAAACCAATGTGTCCCTAAAGTCATTAGTAATAAAATTTGACTTAAGGAGTTTACTTAACAGTCAGTATTCAGTATTGATATGGAGATAATCAGAACATTCTTAGCATACTTTTACAATGGTGAAGACAAAATTAGAAAAAGCAAAAATCCTATTGACTATGGAGAATTCAGATTTTTTTCTGGATTTTTAAACAGCATTTTAATTCTACAATTCTGAGTGTAGAAATAGGTTTCTATTTAAAAAATAGCAAAATCTTCATGATCAGCCAAATTAGACTGACAGGATAAGTTAAAGAAGAGTAGGCATAGAGTTTGAAATATGTGCCAAAAAGAATTTCTTGCAATTCAAATATCTATTTTCATTCAAGGTAATAAGAACAACTAACTAGGAATTTATTTTTCTTATGGTACTTGATAACATGTAGCATATTTCAGAATAATTAAGAATTATTTGTTCACTTACCACAAAATTGGATCATTAGCTAGCTCACTGAAGCGTTTACATACACACGCTGCTCTACAAAGATCTTGCTCCAGCAAGTATGAAAAGATTTTCAGAACCACTTCATCAGGTAATTTTTCTTGAAGATACTGTTCTGCAGGTGCTGCTATTAAAATACAAAATGTGAATAACAAGATTGAATTGTCTGGATTATTTTCATTAAGAAAGATCATGGACATCTTGTATCTTTCTTATACTCATGATCTGACTGAAAAGATGTTATAAGAAGAAACAGCCTGTAGATTATTTATCAAAGCATAAAACATAGGTATACGTCCACCTTTATCAACTATAAAATGATGATAAATTTTAACAAAAGCCATGCTTAGCAATCAATATGGACAGGTAGTGAATAACACTGAATTTCTGGTTTTTTTAAAATCCTGATACTTGCACATAGTAGACAGAATCACTAAAAAGATTTGGATATCTCATAATTTCAAGGAAGGAGCCATCAAGGAAGGCAAGCTCATATTCCAAAATCCAGTCCCCACATTCCTGTACATTCATAACACTCAAGATATCCATGGCTAGTGGAGATCTTCAACAGTTTTTTTTGCGATAGGAGAAACTAGCTTCTAGTTTAAATCCTAATTTAGTGAACAACTTCAACAACAGACTTTATACAAAGGGAACAGACAATATGTAAGCAAACCCTTATCCTACAAAAGTTGAGCCAATAGGGTAGATAGACACCTTTGCTGATGAAGAACAAAGGAATACACCAAACAGCTTTGCTTGCAGCATAGTATTGTATAAGATGAGAACTTCTAAAGACATAGCACTCACAGACTGGTGTGAGTTCAGCTGTCTGGATGATAGGAAAATATAGAAAGAGAAGGGGATGAAAAGTTCTCTATTACAATGCCCAGAAGTTCCTAATGGAATGCCCTCCTCAAAAACATTCATCTAATGTAATGGCTTTATATATATTATTCCATTTGCTCAAGCTGCTTAAATACAATAAAAATACTAAATAAGGGCTCACTGATACAACTGCAATGGGAAGAAGAAGAGGTACATTAACTAACAAAGAACATATATTATTCTTCAAATAAATATCTTTGTAGCACTCAGTCAAGAGATTACAAAGAAAGCAACTAAATTCTTAATATTTATATATTTAATATTTATATTAAGAATTAATATTAATATTAATACTTTTATACTAAATGGTTTGCTTAAAGTTTTGAGAATAAAAAAACAAAGACAATGTGTCATCACCATCAACCGAACTAACATTGTGCTAGACATTTATTCAACAGCATTGGAAATACTTCTATGCAAAGTAAATTAGTGTACACTTACATCTTTGCATTATCAACTTGCAAAATAAAGCACCATGCAACGTTCATGAAAATAGTAATCTACATGAACACTAACTTCCTCAGAAGAACCACAGTAATAACATACAAACTAGGCTTAGTAACATGCAATTGTTAAAATCTTCTGTCCGCTATGTTTAACTGTTTCCTTTCCTTTAATGTCATCCGGTCTAAGCCAATAATAGCAAGAACATGCTGCTGGTTTTTGTTGCAATCTGGCTAAACTACAATAAATTTGAGGAAACAAGCAAGGCCAATCACAAGCCAAGGAATATCAGCTCAATTGGAGTGCTTGCAACAGCCTCAAAATGACACCTCTTAAAACAACTAAGTTGTCTTATGCTTGGAACGTAATTTAGGAAACACGATTCATGCTCAGAACACTCAAAAACAGGTGTTTTAAGGTTGGAACATTTCGAGGTTACAGTGCTATAATCTTTACTATATCTCTAGAGGCTGAGATTTTTCTACTTCCTTCTAAAACGACTCATAGGATTGCATTGTTCAGAAGTGCTATTAATTGAATCTATCAGTTAAAATTCTTTCTCATCTACATGGCAAACAGAACTACTGGTACTTGCTACACATAGACCTTACTGCTATCTTGTTTTACATTAAAATCAGATTACTTAAAACAAAGAGGTCTAAAATTAACATCCTAATTGCTTTCTATTTAAAAAATTCAAAGGAAACATGGAAGTCTGAAAGGTTTTGCACAGCACTCCATCCCATACAACAGGGATTACCTGATAAATCCTGTAATTTTCCAGATACTCTAGCACGTTTTGCTCGATGGCCGAAGTTTTCTGTAGCTGAAGTAGAAGCACCCTGACAAGACAAAAAGTAAAAACATTTTAAGCAGCTCTCTTAGCTACTAAATTCAGTCAAACATCCCAACCAATCGTCTTCAAATTTTTATTGGTATTGGTATTTTTATATATGCTCATTTCACAACACTCTCTGGACTAGATTATGCCCACAGTTGTATTTTAAAAAAAATACCTCCATATTGCTCTTTGCAGGACAAGCTGTTCTTTTAGGTAAAAGAGTTTTTCTGCGAAGTTGGTATGGACTATTTTGTGCACCAGGACCCGATTCTTCTGCAACCATATCTGCAGGTACATCATCATCTATCAAGAAACAAAGTACACATAATAGATTATCACACAAAAAGAACTTATATTATTTTATCACAATAGGAAAAACTTTTCTGTTTGTAATTAAATTATAGGAAGTCAAAGCTGATGTATTAATGCAGTCACATGTCCGTCTCAGTTAAATATTATGCTGCATATTTATATTTAATATTAGTAAACATAACTGCACTTTATTCACATATTTTAAACTTTTAAAATCCTTATATTAACAGAGAAATACACTTTACAAATAAACTATAGAATGTTTCAATTGCAGTAATAAAATATTTGTTATCTCTTCAGAACCCTTCAGATACCACAAAAACAGTTTTGCTGCAGTAGTAGAATAGAAGGGACCTTGGAGGTCTTCTAGTCCAGCCCCCTGCTCAAGCAGGAGAACCTATACTATTTAAGATAAGTGGCTGTAGTCTCTTCTTAAAAACCTCCAGTGATGGAGCACCCACTATTTCTGAAGGCAAGCTGTTCCACTGGTTAATCATCCTCACTGTTAGGAAGTTGATCCTTAATTCCAGGTTGCTTCTCTCTTTGGTTAGTTTCCAACCATTGTTTCTTATCCTGCCCTCTGATGCTTTGTAGAATAATTTGCCCCACTCTTCTTTGTGGCAACCCTTCAAATACTGGAATACTGCTATCATGTCGCCCCTAATTCTTCTTTTCTTTAGACTAGCTAAACCCGAAAATAGATAAGTAAATGCTACTCTGCTAGCCTTGACTTTTTCTTGAAAAGCCAGAAATCCTGAAACAAATGAATAATTTTGATAAAAGCAAATGTCTCCAAGTTGTTAAATCAGTGATCTAACATTTCAAGCTGAGTATTGCCCTGCAGCAGTTTACAATAGAATATACACAGTGATATACCTCAGGTGTACTGATCTATTGAGCACTCACAAAGGCATTACAAAAGTTGGGAGCACAAGATTTTCCTGTTCTTAATTCACAAATATATATATTAAAACTAAATTTTCCCCAGAAAAGATTGTAGTCTTCTAGTGAAACAGATGGTAGTCTCAAATTTATAGGATCCAATCTAGATCAGTCACCAGGACCAGCGTTTTAGTGAGAGATAAGTTCCCTGAGGATGTTCACCAACCCGAATCTGAAAGCTCTGGTGACCAACCCAGACTGGCTCTTGTGACATTATCCTAGGGCACATATATTTGTCTTGATTCATGACTCTCAATTTTTTGCAATTATTTAAACGTTAATTTTAATTCAAAGAAGTATATTGTACACTTAAGGTTTCAAAGAAGCTAATTATTTTCCATTTGCAATTCTGTATGTTGGTTTAAACTGCAAGTTATTATTACCATATTTTTCGGACTATAAGACGCACCGGTGTATAAGATGCACCAAGATTTGGGAGAAGGCGTGGTCAGCCGGGGCGTGCGGACGGTGT
>JANHFT010003173.1:0-15945 GCA_032467955.1 Pseudoxenodon macrops | reverse complement strand
GAGAAAAACCGACCGGGGGGGGGGGTAGAGGGAGGGGAGAGCCGCCGAGGAGGAGGAGATGATTAAAGAGAATAAAAGGAAATGTGTCAACACAAGTTACTGGGATACACACCGTGTCCCGGACACAGGGGGAAGCTTTTTCCTCCCACGGCTAAAATAAAAACCACCGGGGAGAAGGTGGAAAAGGACCCGGGCCTCTTCGTCCTCTTACTATCCCCTTTTTCTCTCTCTCTTTGGGGAACCGAGAGGAGGCTCTGTGCTCTCTATTCAACAGTCCCCCACACCCACCCAAAATGTACCTGAGAGGAACCCATAGTCTATTGGCAATCCAAAGCTCAAGGAGGGCCCGAGCCAAACAAAGCGCGGCCTATGTCCCTTAACAGGTCCAGGGAACGGGGAGAGCGAATCTAGGGCTGGCAGAGGGGGGGGAGAGGGGGGGGAAGGAACCCCACCCGCTTCGCCGTCTCTCCTCTGCCCGCGCCCCTTTGCCGCCCTTGTCCTTGCCGCCCCTCCCTCTCCCTCCTTCTCTTACCCCGTTCCCCAGCGGCGATAGCGGCTGCGGCGGCGGCAGCTACGGCGTTGTTGTTGTTCCTCTCCGGCGGCGGTGGCGGTGGAGGTGGCGGCGGCAGTTGCAGTGGTTGCTGCTGCTGCTGCTGCTGCTGCTGAGGCGGCTGAACAGGAGGAGGCGGTGGCGGCGGTGGCGGCGGCTGCTGCACCGGGCGCGGCCTGGACACTCGCCTGGGTCTCCTGTTGGCGGCTCGGACCGAGTTCATTTGCCGGTTCGGGCGGGGGGAGGAGAGGGGGTCGCTCCTCCGGCAACGAGACTTGGGGAGGGGAGGTAGGGGAGGAGGAGGAGGAGGAGAGGGGGAAGGAAGGTTTCCTGGCTGAGGAGACCGGCCCAGAGGAGCTCGCTCAGAGAAAAGGAAGGCGCCTCCTCCTATGCCTCCGTTGCCGCCCGGGTCTCTCCTCCGCCGGCGGCGGTTAACGAGGGGGATGCTCGTGCCGCTGGTGACCCCCTTCCCGCTGCTCTGGAGCTCGCGCTTTTCCCTCCCACCCCTCCCCAGCCCCCCCAAGAAGGTCTCTCTCAAGGGAGTCACCCACAGCCGGCCCGGCTTCGGCTTAAGCCCGTCGCCTCTCCGTGGCAGGAGGAGCCATGGACACTGCCAGAGAGAGAGAGACAGAGCGAGGGAGAGAGAGGGGGAGGAGGAAAAAAGGCCCTCCCTCTCCCCGTCCCCTCTCTACACTCTCACAACGGGCAAGGCGACAAGCCTTGGTTCACCCAATCCGCGCATCCCGCATGGAAAGGATGAGGCTGCTTGGCCAATGGTGGCGAGGCTTGCATGTTCAGGCCGAGGGGCGGCTGGTATTGAGGAGGTGGAGAGGAAAAAAAGAGCGGAGAGGGAGGGAGGGAGGAAGCCGAGCAAACTAGTGGGAGGAGAGACTGCGGGGTGGGGTGGCAAGAGGAGGCCGCAGAGAAAGGGGGCCGTATAAAAAGCTGAGAAGCGGCAGGCCAACGAAGTGCGGGGAAGGCTTGGGAGGTTGGTTCAGGGCAGAAAAGTCCCTTAATTTGCCCAGAGCTAAAGTCTAGGTTCGGGAAAGGGAGGGAGCAAATGGGGTTCCGTCTTAGAACTGGGTCAGAGGTACAAAGAGTTCAAAAATTGTCTTCCTGCCAGAGAAACAGAAGCATTTCGTTTTTCGAGAAAGAATGGAAGTGAAGGAGCATGGGATGGTAGTAATGTAGTTATTATAAATGATTATCTCGGCTCCAAAGAAATGATTAATCAGTTCCTGAATGGGGAACCTGGTGGAGCAGAAAAGAAAGGGTGGTTTAGTTCTGAAATAGGGGGTTTGGTTTTAACAGCTTTGTTCATCTGGGACCCTTCGGTTTTCAGGGAGGCTGAAAATATATCAAGGAACGTAGAATAAAAGGGTAGGTATGAAATACTTTTTGGAAAATGGTCTCCATTTGGGGGGTGGATTCTTGATGTTTCTTGCTGGGTGGCTTTCTTCCCTTCTGTTTGGATACTACAGTATTCTGGAGTAGGTGAGCATAGCCTTTCTCAGGTAAGGGGCCAATATGACATTTTGTGGGTTCAGTCCTAAAAGCTGTTTCTTCTGTTTTAAAATAACAGCATTGGAAATAAATTGTGGGGTGCATCAATTAGTTGAGTTTGTCTAGATAATTTTAAAATGTCCCCTCTTTTAAAGCTGCACACCTAGCATTGAAGTTGTTAACTTATCTGTTAGATCCTCTTTCATCTGCTGTGCTAGAGAGCCTACTCAGTTTTTGTGATTTTGGATTAGAAATTTGCTTGCTGCTTGCTTATATTAATGTGTCTTTGGCAAATGCCCTTTTTATTTTCCTGATTATTTTTTATTTTTAACCTTTCCAAATTGCTTTTATGACTACAACATTTGGTTTTAATTCTTACTGCCTTTATATCTATTTTCATGATAATGTATTTGTTTTAATGCATTTAATTATAACTTATCCCCCCCCCACCTCTGCAAGGTTAACTATGTTACTCCATTGCATGAAAAACCACAAAGATTATTATAAAGGCTAACATATTTGCAATAGGTTTTCTACGACTACAGGAACTACATGGGTGTACCAACAGATTTATATCAAAGGTTATCCCTCAGTTTTTTTTCTTAGTCTTAAAACAATTTAGAATTTGTAAAAATCCAATCTCTTTATTATAATTAGAACATATTTACATTTATGTTACAACTAGAACAAATTAATATCACAAATTACTACAGTAGGTCTTTCTTTAGATAGCTATTTAATTTTATTTCCCATTTCAAAATCATCTTCAGCATCTTGGTCATATGTATATTTCCTACTAAATTATTACCCTATTTGATGCTCTTAACCCTAATAATTTCAATCATATCATTCCAACAGTATGTGTGTCTATGGGAGGTAAATTCTCTTAGTGCCACCAAATTCTGTAATGTTAAAAGTTCTCTTCCTCTTCCATTTTTATTTTTTGCATATTTAAAAATCCAAAAAAACTACCAAGAAACTGGCATAGGTACAATCCGATTCTATCTTCCTAACCAGAAGCAAGCAACATGACCTGAAGAATCTTCTACTGTCAACATATTTGTTGAGGGACCTCCTCTTGCCAGTTACATCTACCCATCCTATCAGATCCAGCAGGAGAGACATGTTACAGGTCCTATCTATTAAGAAATGTAATCTGACAAGATATAGGAAGAGAATGTTTTCTGCCATGATGTTTGCGCTCATTCTCCCAGAACTTAGATTGAAACCTACCTTTCTGGTGGGGCCTGAAGACCTGGGGATGGGCCTTCGTGCCTGGAGGTCTAATAGTGATCCTTGGCGATGATTATATTAAATGGATGTATGGTTTATATTCACCAACTGATTGTGCTTCATGTTTTACTATCTAAGCTGCTGCATCTATCCACTTACCACAGTGTGGAGGGCTCATAGATTCTCCAAAATACTGTGAACCTATGCAGCCATTCAGCCAAGGAGAATTGTCCATCCTTTCATGAGGTGTATCCTTTGACCCACTAAATCCATGCATAATCTGCAACTTACAGGAAACACTTTTTTCACTTGAAGAATACTTTTAGTCCTCAAACTGTATCCATGCATTTACTGATTTTTCAAAGTTATGATGTTGCTGAATGAATGGTAGTTACAATCAGTCCTTGAAATTCTGGCCATTGCAACATCCTCTTGGTAATGTGATCAAAATGTAGGTGCTTGGTGACAACCCACACTTATGACCAGTTACAGCATCACAGGACCACAATTGGGACTGCTGAAACTGCTTTGCTAAGCAGTGCAGTCATGTGTTTTGCATGACCTCTTGATGAAAATCCTTATCCCAATTAGAATCATAATCCAAGGACTTCCTATACTTTCAAGATACTATCTAGAACAGACATACTATTTCTAACACATCATATCCTGGGACAATAAGCAACCATAGTTCATACCAAACCCAACTATGTTTTTAAAAATACTGCACAGATATTCCCAGATGGATATTGCACTGTTAGATTTCTATATTGAAAGATGTCGCTAATAAAACCAAGCCACAATTATGTATCCTCTTGATACAACAATATTAATAGAGCAAAATGCCATTTAAGATCCCAAGAACAACAGCTGACAATGGAGGGCAGCTGTCATGAGTACAATTGATTATGTTAAGGAAGCCAAGATGTAGCTCTCCAACCAACTACTGTGTCCAACAAGAACCACCATCCCATTCTGGCAATAGTTGGTTGGCAACTGCTGAAGATGGAATGTTGGGCTAAGGAGATTATATTCTCTGCCAGTTATGCAGTTTAGTTCCTGTCCTGTTCCTGCTTAGGAATAATAAAGATTTCCCATAGCCTGTTTGATTGTGAGGATGGACAATAACAATTGGCAAGTACATTGAACCTTGACAAATATACAGTGATTCTTTTAAAAAACACTGTAGTATTAAACTACAGGAAATAAATACTTTATTATTTAATACATAAAAACAATAAGAAAATGGGTAATAAGTAGTTATTCAATAAAGTAAAAAATTAGCACATGTAAACCTAAGCCATTATGATGAATATCCTGAACTAAATAGTTAAAAAATATTATTAAAGCCCAAGTACAATACAGTTCCATGACTAAAATCAAAGAAATTTGGGACTGAGCAAAGCTTTGTTAAAAAGGTAATTTAGAGATCAAATTTATATACTTAAGGAGAAAATTGTATTGAATTATTTGAGATACCAAGTTGCCATATGTCATTAAAAAGATAATAACAATAGACAATGGTCCTGTTGATTGGGCATGATAATGTTTGCAATTCAGTATGCCTGTGGAATGCTAGGTTGGGGATCCTCCATTAGTATCAGTCTATCTAGCTGTTTGTCTATCCTATTTTGTCAGCCCTCCCAGATAAACCAGACAGAAAACATAATTAGAGGAGCTAAGTCTACCCTATTACAAGGCTACATTAACAGAATTTTGCAATTCTTAAGGAACAGATTTCCTTCCCAATCTGATCAAAACAGATTGTAAAACTTTATTACTGCTTACAGTACTGTTTTTAGTATGCAGTTCTTTATTACTATCGGTACTTATAGTAATAATTTCAAAAGATGAGCAGAAAGTTTGTGGGTCAGTTGCCTTGTAGGCAGGATTTCTTTTTTGAAATGATCTGTCATTGAAGTATACAAGAATTCCAGACAGAAATGGAATATAGGGTAGAGGTTGTTTGTCAGTAACCTCTGCTGAATAAGAAAATGACAATTTGAGTTCTAATATTCAAAAATGCTGGAATGAATTATGAGAAGTTAAACAACATATTAAAAAAACTAAGGAAAATACTGCATACTTACTGTTTTGAACCTTTAAATGAAGTACCAAAGTTGTTCAATATTTGTAACTAATCACAAATAACTAGACAACCCGTGAGCCATTGGCTCATACTTTCAGAGATATTTCCTTACCAGATTCCTCAAAGCGTTCAACAGTGAAAGAGCTTCTAATGTATTGCCTTCACTGTATCTATCCTGAAAATAACCCATGTTGAACTGTAAAGCATAGTCAAACATCAGTACAAGAAATGTTTTATGACATTTGGCATTAGGTCATAAACTGTTTTATGATAATATTTTATATCCTAAACTGTTTTATAAAAGTTGCCAAATTTCAGTTCCATGTTTTCATGTCAGTCATAGTTTCCAGGTTTTGGATGCATTCTATAAGTTAACCCATTTGAAGTACCTTGGTTCAAAAATTATTGCCCCATGATGCACCATTTCATCCAGTTAAAGGATAAGGGAACAAGTGTTTTAATAGTATATAGATTAAAACAAACTTCTTGGTAGTTTTTCCAATGTCTTTAACAAATTCAGTAATCCAGTTTAGACCAATAGCTTCTGAAAAAATGAAAACTATTATAAAGAAAATGCTTCCAAAAATTCCGTCAATTTACATTTTGTTCCTGAAGTCAGTAACACACAGTTTTCATATTTGAACTGAAATGAAAATATATCTGAGTGAGAATAACAAATAGTAGGAAGAAAATTGTCAAATAATGAAATAAAATCTAAAATTACATTTATTTTTATTTATTTCAAATTAAACATTTAGTATCCATGAATTTAGAAACAATCTATTATTTATATTTCTGCTGGAATCATAAAACATTTTAAAAATTCAGCCCAATTAAAAAAAAAGAGGTATTATCTATCAATAACAACTATATGGCATCACTGAAGCACACAAACCAACTAAAGCCCTCCAAAACAACCTAAGTAAACCAAACGGTATCGGAAGAAAAAACAGGAATCACCTACAACATATATGGACTGTATAAGGACTGCAATAGCCACTATGTAAAATAAGCAGGCAGAAAACTAACAGAGCACATCCATAGACACCAACTAGCAATGAAAAGACATGACGGAAATTCCTTAATTTCACAACACATGGACAGATTTAACCAGGTTTCAACTGGGAAACTGAGGATCCTAGACCAAGCCAAGTCCAAAAACACTAAATTCCTGGAAGCCCGGCACTCGGACAGATCAGACATCAACAAGCACATATAAATAAAGAACATCTACACAACATTGAATAAAAAAACCAAAAAGGAAATTAAAAAAACAAAACATAATCTCAGCAGCAATCAACGCCCAGATGAGCAGAGATTAATACCTAAAATTAACATTAGACCAACAGTCAAGAAATAAACAATGCCCTGATCAAGGAACTATCAACTTAGACCAGCAAGCTAATAGTAAACAATCAGGGAACCACAAAGACTACTTCCACCAGTACTGATAGGCCAAGTCACTAGTATAAGAGTAAAACCCTACTTCTAGCATTGATTATGTAAACTCGTTTGGTAATGAAATAACCAAAGAAAACAAGCTCAGAGTTCACCGTGAACCCCACAGTTCAATCCTAAACTATAAATATTCTTTTCTAACAGAAACAATGTTGACAGAAAATAATCTATCCAAGGAAATTGGATGCTTACTTCTAGAGCAATTAAGAGATATCTAAAATGAAATCAAATGAATTATTTGATAAGTAATTGCTAATTCTGTTTTTATTTAATTGTAAAATGACACAATGTAGTGCCTCAACTAATGCATATGCTCAGGCTTCTCATTTGTCAAGTTGATATACGAGCAAAAGCAATATTCCTGTCCTCACAAATTCTGATTCCCTTTTGCATCCTAGATTTTCTTTTGAGCCATGTTTTCTTCAATGTTGGAGTCAAAACATGGTTAAATATTAGAACTATTTTGGAATTCAAGGGTGATATGAAGGTTTTGTCCACATGCAGCTATACATAAAACTGTCCTCATACTCTCTTCAGCCTTATACTGGTTGGGCTCTCACACTATCTTAAACCTAATTTTAACCATGATTTAACTGTGGTTTAATAAAGCAAAACTGATGGGTTTGCACAACATGCTAAGACATAAAATATTATTTTTGGAATGGAATTAGGAATATGACAGAACAGAATAGAATAAAATACTATGTGATTTGACATACAAGGAATTTGTCTCAGGTGCACAACCTCTCAATGTACAGAATAATAATAACACCAATAAGGGGAGAGTAAAGAAGATAAGGATAAATAATATTACAGTCATACTACATGGGGAAAAATATAAACATCAGACAGCACTGTGAGAATTAGGTGCTCAGCAGATTGATTCCATGAGGGAAAAAACTCTCTCTCTGTCTAGTTGTTTTGGCATACAATTCCCTATAGCACTGTCCTGAGGGAAGGAGATGAAACAGTTTATGTCCAGGATATGAGGGGTCTATAGATCTCTTTTCAGTTGAGTTCATAAAACATGGAAAGTCAGATTCATATTTGGTAGCTTTAAATAATATGTAAGGGCTACTAATTCTGTGCTTTCCAAAATCCCAGATACAAAAAAGTACCTCATAAGTCCCTTCCTAAATCAATATCTGAATGAATCTTTTTTATTCTGTACGTCCTTTTAAGAAGGATTGCAGAAAGTCTGCAGCTCCTGTGTGCCATTTTTGGATATGCAGGGAAAAATGTTCTTCTCTTATCCTCATCATTCTTTAATCCGTCAGGAAAGCATGGGGAGCATGAGCAACCTCAAGATCATTCTGTACCTTTGATCTTAATTTCCAGATCCTGTAATTTCTTTAAAGTATACATACTTTTCTCTTTCTCACCACCAAACACACAGAGTTATTGGAGTGTCAAACAGGATTTTAATGAGTCCCATTAGAGAGTGGATAAAGCAGCTGTTCAAGTTAGTTTCCGTAAATAATTCTATATGATCCATTGCTAAGATTTTAAAAACCACCACTAGAGCTCTTCTGTTTCCTCTCATATCAGTTGGAAAGCAAGTTTGTAAAGCAAATAACTTTCCATTAAAGATCTTATACAGATATTCATTGTGAATCAAGCTAGATTGCACTTTGCATCACCTTGACAGTCTCAATTTAATTATATTGACACAATATAAATTGATTCTGAGAATAATCATTTATATGGACCTTTATTTTTTTTTATTTTTTTGTCCCTTTGGCTCATGAAAACATTTACACAGCAAAATACATCAATTGTATATTCAAGATTAACCTCCTTACATACAATTCATTTCTTGCTGGAGGGATGATATAACCATAATTAAAATATAGTGATGTAAGTTTGGTTTTCCAGCAATTTCAATACCAAACTTAACAGCCAACCATAATGAATGAAATCTTTTTTTTTTCTATAGCAAGCTATGTGTGTTAGGAAATATAAAGAATAAGCAAGATGCTGCATCCCTGCACGTTGCTTATAATATAAAACCAATGAACGTCACAAATAATAAAGTGGCTACAAAGACATTTGGACCATTGGATGGCAATGTTGTTATCAAAAGAGATTGCAAAATAAATCCTCCACAACTGTCTTCCAGGATGTTCAGCACCTATTTAAAAGATTGTGGACAGCCTTATTTGGATTTTTAAAGCCTGTAGACAAGTTTCTTTAAAAGAGTCATAATTAAACTTGACATTTAGGGAGTGAACCAATAACTGAAAGAACAGAAAAAAGGTAGGCATTTATGGACATAAATTGGGAGATCCTCCTGAGATCAGTATCGGAACTTTGCTAGTACCCCAAAGACGTCTTTTCTTTACTTTTAACCTGATACGGTGGAGTTATCCTGCCATCTCTAAAAAATATTCCTTTACATCCTGGCAGTGGCATATGAAATGACAGACTAAGCTCTTACAATGGTTGTGAAAATTTAACAACCATTCAAAGTTACAACAGCACTGAAAAAAGTGATTTACAACTGGTCCTCACACTTACAACAAATGCAGGATTAACATGGTCACATGGTCAGAATTCAGATGACAATCAGCATATATTTACAATGGTGACAGCAGCCTAGGGTTATGTCATTTCCATTTACACCCTTCCAAGCTTAATAACTGGCAAAAGTAAAATTGGGCATGACACACTTAGTAACCACCTTGCTTAGCAACATAAATTCTGATCATTAGTTAAGGACTACTTGTATTTCAGTTCTTTCATTGCATTCAATCAGGGAAGGTCCTATTTTATCCAAAAGGATGTGTAGGTTGTTTTGGTCAGAGGGTCACCCTTATCTTTTTAATATTGTGACTCTATGAAGAGAGGATTATTATTATTATTTCATTTGTATCTTACCTTTATTATTTTTACAAATAACTCAAGGCAGCAAACATATCTACCACACCTTCCTCCTCCTATTTTCTCCACAACAACAGCCCTCTGAGGTGAATTGGGCTGAGAGAGAGCGCGACTGGCCGAAAGTCAGCTGGTTTTCATGGCTAAAATGGGACTTGAACTCACAATCTCCTGCTTTCTAGCCTGCTGCCTAGATCAAACTGGCTCTCATTACAAATTACATTTTTTTACAAATGGGTGCAAGAGAAAAAAATAATTAAAATAAATTCTATCAATGTGATTACTCCCCACTTAGTTAATAATTCTGTCACATTACTGACTGTAAGCCCTTCCTGATGCATGTACATACAGCTTCCCTATACAATACTGAGCTTGCTTCCATCAGGGTACGTCTGCCTGTGAAGAAGTCTTAAGAATGGAGACGCCTTCCTGTCCTGAATCTAAATATGAACGGCAGCATTTATTTCAAAAATGGCGATGGGTATAGCCAATCTGCACTTCTTCTCATGTTGTTTTAATAAGTATATAGATAGGGAGAATTCATGTAAACAGTATACTTGTTCCAATTGTGTGATTGGGTCCCTTCATCCTTTCTCCTACACCAATTTCAAAACAGCCTTCTCCAGTCTACATGTAACCACAACCATCTGAAGGTATGTTGGGGGGGGGGGAGATGGAACAACATTTGGTGAAAAGCAGGATACAGTAGTTGTTGCAGGGGGGGACAGTGTATGTTCATTTGTATATGTTTTCATTAATTTTTCTATATAACATATATATAAGAGGAGTACAAGGAGGAGTGTTTGTATATCTGGAAATTTCTTGTCTTCAGATTCCAGAGTTTATTTCAAAGACTGTGATTACTGCAGGATCCAATCCCGGACCAGAGGTGACCGACCCAGATTAGATCCCGAAACATCCTGGGACACGTATATTCACCTTTATTTGTGGCTGTGATTACAGTTTATGAATAGAAACCATACACCCAAGTTGCTGTGAAGTTCAATTATATTCTAGAACTGTTCACATTTATCTGCATAGATACCTTAAAATCGTTGTGTTTATTGAAATGAAAAAGTGTTAATTCATTCTTGGATCTTTATATAATTTTGATATCAAATATTATCATTCATGAGGTGTTCTATAGATATATAAAGGGAGCTTAAGTGAATCGATAACATCATACTTTAGTGCTCTTTTTATTTATTTAATATATAAAAACTTGAGAGGAAAAA
The DNA here is from genome assembly GCA_032467955.1 of Pseudoxenodon macrops. Classification (NCBI taxonomy): domain Eukaryota; kingdom Metazoa; phylum Chordata; class Lepidosauria; order Squamata; family Pseudoxenodontidae; genus Pseudoxenodon; species Pseudoxenodon macrops. The sequence continues at coordinate 5,003 of JANHFT010003173.1, read as the reverse complement.
GAAAGCAAAAGAAAACAAATAAAGTCACCAATGGGCAGTTTGCCACTGTGAAAAAGTAATAGTCCCTTGGATTCAAAAACTGGTCCCTCTACCTTTAGTTACGGTAATTGCAATAAAACATTTTTCGTAATTCTTGATCAGTCTCATATCGCTGTGTAAGAATTATTGCACATTCTTCTATGGCAAACAGTTTCACTCAGCAACATTTAAGAGCTTTCCAGTATAAACAGCCCATTTTGGACCCTGCCACAATATTTCTGTGAGGTTTAAGTCTGGATTTTGACTTGGTTATCCCAAAATATCGAATTTGTTCTTCCTTTACATAATTACATGTTTGATATTGTTGCCTTCTTGCACTTCAGTTTATGGCCCAGCATTTCCCTATAGCATTCCCGAAGTAGAATTCATATTTCCTTCATTGAAGGCAAGTAAGCAAGGCATTTGCCAACCCATGGCAGTACTACCTCCATCCTTGATAGTCAATATGAGATTCTTACTGTGGAATGCAGTAAGTCTCCAACAGACATAACAACACCATGTAGCCAAAAAAAGACCATGTTTGATACATCTGTCCCTAGACTAATGGAAAGTCATTGTGGGTGTTCATTTTCAGAAGGTGATCATCATTGTTTGTCTTAGTGAGCTACTTTCCTACTGTCCCATAATTTCCATTGTTGTCATTTTTTTATAGTTGACTCATGAGCCTTGACTTTGGTCAAGGCAAGGGAGATCTGCAGTTCCTTCAATGTTATTCTTCTATTTGTGAGTTTCTGGATGTTTTTTTGCTATGCTATTGAAGCAGTTTTCAAGAGAGAAAAAATATTTGGAAGATTTATTATTGTCCCAGATTTTCTGTATTTCAAGACCGTATCTTCGAAATAGATCAATGAAAACTCAGAACTTTAAAAATAGTTAATGTACTCTTTTCAAGAATTTTTTTTTTTACAGACGTCTTCAGAAATTTCTTGTGATGTGGCAGAAGATACCTCTAGAATCTGTGTAGTCAGAACATCACTGTAATGAGAGGTGTCAAAATCAGTGGGATATATATATATATTGGGGTGAACTGGCCAGGATCAGTCCTTTTTGTACTGAATAAAGTACTTACACAACTTGTTTATTAACATTTTAATTGACTTGATTGAATTATGTGCATAATATGTATAATTGTTTTTTCAAAGCATACTGAATTTTAGGTTACACTGATTATGAAATAAACAAGCATCAAACTTTGGTATTTGTTTTCTCACACTTTTATGTATCACGTAAGATCCACATTAAGCTTTGATAACAGTGAAAAAGATACACAAAAATTCAGAAAATCCAAAGGGATGAATACTTTTCATATACGTTACAATTTTCATCTATAATGTCCGAGTAGCTGTAGTTCAAATTTTTATTACTACATTGTAATTCAAAAGACAGACTTTTAATCAGCTTTGGTAAATGAATCTTAAAAATTATTCATGCTTTTCCAACTTAAAGTAGTTTGAATTGCAATCCTTTTAATGATTAACCACATTTCTATCTAAAAATGCACACCAGGTTGTGGGAATCTGTATTCCATAAAGATGCTCAGTGCTGGAACATATAATGCATTCAGAAAAACCATAATACAATCCCTGGAATTGCTCCATAGGCATAGATCTGTATTATATATATATTGTAAAGGAGAACACCTGAAGGAAGACATAGTTTCCTTCATTATTTCCCTGTAAAATATTACTCATTTTTATCAGTGATTTGAAAAGGACTTTTTATTTAATATGATATGAAGTATTTTAATTTCCCCATATAGAGGACTTATCATTCAGCAGTTTGGCATAAACAAATAGCTTACATTGATTTTACTGTTTTGTTTTTAAAAGCAAAGTTGGATAAAATAGCATTTTTAAAAATTCTGCATTTCATGTCAAAAACTTTTCTCAAGGACTTTGCTCATTTTCCTGAGGACCAGTTTTGTTTTTCATTTAGGCATATTTAAGGTTTTAGGCACAATAATATGCTTAGAGTCTGCAGAGCTTTTACAGAACTTGCATCGTGCTGTCAAGATGCCATGTGCTACACTGTACCAATGAACTGTAAGAAAGTTTAAAATACAGCTTTACATCAGGGCACCATAACTTTTACCTAGCAGAGTATTTCATGTTCTAACAGGATGTTTTTTGAGGTACTTTCTAAAACTCTAATTCTAAAATTGAAATCAAAACTATCGAGAGCAATGGCTCTTTTTGAGGGGGCACTAAGAAAGTAAAACAAAAGAGTCACTACTGCCATCTATTGGAAAGAAAATAACATTGCACAGAGAATTAAACTGCTCTTATCTTTCCTAATCTTCAAGGTGCTGTAGAAAATGGAAGGTGCTTGCTTTTTTTATTAACCACATACAGTATCTTATAATTTTTTTAAGAATAGCTTTGTCTTTTTTGAGATGGATGCTGAACTTATATGCTTTATTATGGTGATTATTGCATTATTATTACTATTATAAATGTTGCATATAAATGTTATAAATGCAACATTTATAATAGTATATTGCACAACATTCTCAGAAACTCTTCTCATCCTGCTTACAATCTTTTTGGACTGTTGCCTTCTTGCAGAAGATACAGAACAATTAAAACTCGGACCACACATTTTCTGAATAATTTTTATCCCAGAGCTATAATTGCACTCAATAATGAACTAAAGGACCACCATCATTGAGCTGTTGGACAGCATTACTTGGTCTGTTGTGTGGATGGGGTTTTGTGGGTGGTTCAGGTGGGGAATTAGTGGTGGGTGGGGGTGTGTTTCGGGATTGTTATGTGTGTTGGGCCTGGTCTTTAGGTATTATTCATTGTATCGGTATACTATGTATATACATACAATGTAGAGGTGGGTTCAGAATCTTCTTACTGCTTACTGGAGGGTCGCGCCTCCAGCGTGCACCTGCACACAGCGGTCAAAAACTAGCTTCTGCGCATGCAAGGAAGCAAAAATTAGCTTCTGCACTTGCATAGAAGCAAAATTCAAGATGGCGGCGCCCACGGAGACACCGACAGAACCAGCTCCATGATGTCATCGCGGAGTTACTATTGGTTCTATAGAACTGGATAGAACAGGTAGGAATCCATCTCTGGTACAATGACAATAAAGTAATCTTATCTTACATTTATAATTTGAGGGCGGAGCTTCCCTACATGCAGGAATCTTCTTGCCTTGTTATTTACCCTGAGAAATTCTAACTCTTCCTGTGACAGTGAAAGGAGAACTAGATCTTATTGTCAGCTACTACAGCCAGTACACTTTTCCCCTTCTGTTAAATACAAAAATCCAAGGTTGGAAATACAGTTGCTTGTGTTTCTTCAGATGACTTGAACTACAGTGTCTCATTCTCAACCAGCTCATTACCAAGACCACAATTGTGACCCTGACATTTATGTGCAAAATGATGAATTCCTGATAGAGTGAGACATTAATTTTAAAAAGCTATGGTCCTCCACTCTCAGCCATACAAGGTTACTGTGTGATTTTGGTGCCAGTTCTCTCTCAGCATACCCTACCTCATGGATATTGTTGGGAAAATCCAGAGGTTGGTTTGGTTTTTATGCAGTTTATCTACTAACTCAATCCTTATGGATTCAAAGTAGTTTACAGAGATTAAAATAGCAATCATAACAATTACATTTAAAACATTTTAATAAGAAAAAATAAGTAATATAAAAAATAAAATATTTCTTATTATTATAGATATTTACCCAGAGGTGCAGTCTCCAAAGGCCTTCCAGAAAAGCCAGGTTTTTATTTAGCTCCTGGAAGGAGCATATGTATGATATATATATATATATTCTTTCATTATTTGCTAAACTTATATCCCACTTCTCCAAAACCTTAAGGTGACATATATAACACTCCCATTTTCACCCTCTGACCTTCATTCTAACAGCGTTCCAGGATCTAAATAAAAACCTGGCTTTTTTATATATATATATATAATATTTTAGTTCTGCTTAAGAACCCAGTGGCTGGACATCATCAAAGATGACACCAGCCAGAGCATAGAAAAATTCAAGAAGTACAAGATTGGAAGATGGGGAGAGACCTGGCCCATAGAATTCCCAAGTCAGACACAACTGATCATCATTACAGTTTGGTTAAATTGGAAAATTGACTCCATTATCTAACGCAGTGCTTAGTTTCTTCTTGTCATGTATTTTGTCTATATGGCCAGTAGATGGCAACCCTCTATTTTAAAATGATTCCATTTTGACTCCAGGCTGCTGTCAGAAGCAAAGGCTATTCTCAGGCATTGTGCAAATGATAATATGGTCAGATCAAACAGATATATAGATCTGATGAGATTAGCTGCTACTGATTAATCATTCTGGTGGTAAAGCCACTGAGTGGATAGCCAATTCAGACATTTTGGAATCTGTTCTTAACTCACAGATTTAGAATCTGTTCTTTATTTCTTAGATTAGTAGATGTATGAGAAGATTCACAGAAGCTGATTGTCCCCTTGAGACTACTTAATATTAGCTAATAGCAGCAATGCCACTTTTTAGCCACCTTTAATGCTAGTGCTGAAGCACAAATCAACAGCCTTCTCAGACCCTGGCCCAGGCAGTCACCTACAGTTAATCAGGAGCCAGGGTTTGTGGGATGTGTCAGTAATCAGGATTTCAGAGCAAGTGCTTATCATAGAACAAACTAGGAGACAATCTGAGAAACAATTGAGAGCCCACAATTCAGGCTACTAGAAAGCTGAAGGTGTTTTATTCAGTCTGGTTGTCGACTATAATGTAATAAGATTACCAGCATTATATACCCGTGTTTCCCCGAAAATAAGACGGTCTTATTTTCTTTTGACCCCCGAAATAAGCGCTTGTCCTTATTTTCGGGGAGGTCTTTTTATTTTTGAGGTGCAGGAGGCAGCAAGCGTGGCCACCTCATGTCTGCTGCTGTGTTTTGGGGAGGGCTTATTTTTGGGGGAGGGCTTATTTTAGCACATGCGCTCAAAA
>JANHFT010003172.1:10832-40531 GCA_032467955.1 Pseudoxenodon macrops | reverse complement strand
ATAATAATAATAATAATAATAATAATAATAATAATAATAATAATAATAATAATAATAATAATAATAATAATAAAATGTAGCTTTTAAGACAGAAAAGACAGCTATAGTGGAAAGAAAAATGACAAACCAACACATTGACCAGATAAGAACTTTCTACTAGCTAGTCAAAATAAATTGATTGAAGCTTTCAAAAGTAATTGGGAAATACAAATGTAAACCACAAAAACTATCTGGAAAATGGCTTTTTATTGGATTTATAAAAGACATTTGCTAAAGCCTTGAATAAGTTTTTAGACAGGAAAAAGAAAAAAATGTAGCACTCCAAATCCTACAAGAACATCTGAATGAATTAAAGATCAAGCTGCTTCTTGTTATGTGTGTCATTCCTACCATATCATAGGGCTCACAATTTTGCATTTCACCCACCATTTTCAATTTGCAACAGTGGTGGGACTTATGCCTAAAGTTCAAATTAAAGATCAAGATTGTTAGGATTAAAAGGAAAGAGTACAAAGTTATGTTTCTAATAAGTTCTGGCAACCCCTTTTTCTTGACACCAGGACTGAAAAGTTGATGATTTATGGATTTGCATATAGATAAGAGATAGGTTATAGGAAGAAGAGATATTTGTTTCTGACCTTATTGGGGGTGAAGAATTATTAAATTTGTCTATTACCCATTGTGTTGAAAATTGGAAGATATTTCTTTATATGGGTTGCTTGACGGGCAAGCACACTTGGGACTGGAAAATCGTTAAGTAGTGTGGTCATTAAAATATCATGTCATTGCACCCAATTTTATCACTTTTTTTTTGACATGGTCATTAAGCAAAACATCAAATGCTTTGTGATCTTTCTGGCAGCTTCCCAATTTACTTTGTTTGTCAGAAGCCAGAATGCTGCAAATTGCCCTGGATGCTGCAACTGTCATACAGATGAGCCAATTATCAAGTGCCTGGATCATGATCATGTGACTGCAGTGATGCTGTGATAGTCGTAAGTGTGAGGATCAGTCATAAGTCACATTTTTCAGCACCATTGGAACTCTGAATGGCTGCTAAACAAATAATTATAAGTCAAGGACTACCTATGTAGTTATCTTATCATACTCTGCTTTTTGTTTTTGTTTTGTTCCTTTATTAATTATATCAAATGTTTACCAGATTACATGTGGCTTTACAACAAATAATGCTTTAAAAAACCAACCCCGAAAATGGCGTATTGTAATTGGACTGTACTGTAAAGTTCTCTAACTTGTAGCTACCTCCCACATCACAATTGATGGTGGTATTCTGTAAAGAATAACTCAAGATTTTGATGACCCCTTGTGTCAAGAGATGATTCTTTAATTAACCTGGCTAACCATAATAATTAATGACTTAAAAAATTAAGATTAGTACTTTAATGAGATGGACAATGTCAATGTAGGTGACAAACACTGAGGTTATATGACAGTATCATTCACTTTAGGGATGAAATATCTGGATTACCCTTTTACAGCAGAAAAGAAAAAAGATTCCATCTGGTAGCTGTCTGGATTTTTGCAGGCCATAAAATGTCTTTAAATCCAGTAAATTTGCAATATATAAACATTCAACTCGGTAGCATTCTGCAGCAAGCCACTGTTTTTGGTCTTCTAACAGAATAACAAAAATGGGTAGGTTAAAAAATAAGAAAGAAAAACAACCCTTTTTATCATCGTGGGGAATGTTGGAAGATTTTAAGAGGCAAATTATTTGCGTTAAACTAGCAGAGACATAAAACAGACCATTCTTCCCTTTATCTACTACTCAATCCCAGCCTCACCCATTCTTTGAGTGGGGCCTTGGACAAACAAAAGAAAATATGTTGTAGCCACAACTCAATAGAATTTGCACATACCTGCAACAAACAACCTTGTCCTCTTTCAGATTCATTGAAATCCCTAAGCCACTAAAACATTATGTCCATAAATGAATACAATAAATTTAGAACATAGAATAACAGAGTTGGAAGGGACCTTGGAGGTCTCCCAGTCCAACCCCTTGCTCAGCAAGAAACCCTATTCCATTTCAGACAAATGGATGTCCAATCTTTCTTGAAAGACTCGAGTGATGGAGCACCCACAATACTCTCATGCTGAAAAAAGCAGCTTTTCATTGTACAGAAGCTGTTCCTAAGTGCAACCATCAAACCTTAGAGAAAATTCAACCCTTTTTAGAACAAAAGGGAGAAAAAACACTCACTATAAGTCTCTCTCTTATTATAGAATGCTATTTTGCAATCCTACATTTCATACATATCTTTCCAGTACGTAATAAACTGAAATATAAAAATGCTACAATTCTTCGTGCTAGTTCTTTCTCTTGTTTTCTCACCCATATCCAATCTCATAGGTTATGGAAAGCCTTTGATGTTTTCCTATTCTTGACCACATTTTAAAATTTAACACCTTGAAGTGAGGCTGCTTATACAAGCCAGCACTTTCGTCTTACTGTTGCAAATGGTGAGATAACAGACTACCTGTTTTAACCCACTAGATAATTATTTCGCACTGTTGTCTTAATTAGGCTTCCAATACCTGCTAGATGTATAACAGTGTAGCTAACCTTCACTAATATGCAACCTTCCCTTGCAGATGCAGTTTTGTGGTGGGGGAGGGGAAGAGAGTGAAATTGAAAACAACCCCTTTGTGAGTCAACTTCATGGAGATTCTTCCTTGCTGTTACTTTGGTTCACTGCAGGTAGTCTAGGAGGAATCTTTTCAATGCACCAAGCTTGGATTTCATTAATGAACTTTTATTAATTGCAATTATCGTGGTTTGTTCCCCTATTCACACCCTCTTTGTTATTTGACCCAAAAATGTTAACGCCAACAATACATGTATTGGCTTAGCATGCAGTGATGGAAACCAAACAAAAGGACCAAGCTGCACTTATAGAATTCCATCATTAATGTAGGCTATGGATCCAACATTTGGAGACTATCAATAGCCCATGCAAAACAATGAATTTTCTTAATTTGGCTGAAGTATTAAATAAATTTGTTTGTCTCTTTTAAAATAACTTAAATAAATCTAAATCATATTTAATTTTGTCTTGATGCCATGTATAGTTTGAAGTGCAGATACCTCAAATCTGTTGAATGCTTGAAACAGTGCCCATTCTAGTTCTAGACCCTCATTTACACAAGAATGTGGTCAATTCAAAGGCATGAAAAGACACTAGAAACTCCAGGTTTTAAATATAAATGCCCTCAAAGAGTCTTAAATCGAAAGCATCTTCAAGGTTAAAGGGAGAGTTTACAATATAGAGACAACTGGAAGTGGAGTTGGAGGTCTTTGATATCTACATGTTCTTAGCTGGGATTCCACTATTTGCCATTTCTAATTCCCAAATGCCTGTAGCAAAATGCTGAATTTGTTCAGCTTTTAAAAATGTATTCAAGTACCTTTTGTAAAGAGCGTGTGGGTTATTGCTGTTGGCATGAAATATTTTAAGTATTATATTTGGGGTAGTTCTAATGCATCATAGCATACAGCCAAGTGGAAATGGTAATGGATGTCAATAATAGGAAGAACAAAGAGGAGATTAGTATAGCCAAAAGTCCCCAAAGAGTTCAATCAGCTAAACCACAAATCCATTAAATGATTTCATATTGCCTATCCAAGTGTGGACTGTATTATAGTATAGCAAAGAAATGGCTGACTACTCCCACAAAACATTTGATCTTCACAAATCAAAGAACATCTATAAATAAACCAGAGACCATTGGCACTGATGTTTAGCACACAAATAAGACATACGGTACTTACATAAGATTGACCACTCTTATTTTTTAGAATGTGACTCCTATAGTATTTCTTTAGAAGAAGAGGACTCAATTCATGGTAGAAAATTAATTACTTTGCCTAAGATAAAAGGGGTCAACATGCAATCTATCAGCTGTACACTTTCTTCCCACCTATTTGGTGGGAAGCTTCTAAATGAATATTAAACTAATTACTGATGGATAATTTTGGAAGCCAAGTTAAAATCTCTAACCCAAATGCAACACCTAGTTCTAGAAAGAGGCTTTGTAATTCCACACGTCTTTTGGCAGTTCTTTTCTAGTTTCACTTAAATGTCATTAAACCTGTTTATGCTTCCACAAAAGTGTATTTTACTGTCTGACTCAAATGAACCAAGAGAAGAAAAAAATCCTACTGTTTAATAAATTAAACAAAACTAATGTGTTAAATTTCCAGTACACTCAATTTAGCTATTGGAGTTGCCTGATACCTTGGGAAAAAAAGAAAATGACCCAACTTGAGAGCCTTATTATCCTGTGGCAATCCCCACACTCTCCCTCTAGTTTTGAGACTATTTTTTTAAAGTGTGTTTCCCACATTCAGAAAAAAGTTTCCAAGTCTTCTTAAACTGGGTTGAGGAGGAATTATTTTTAGTTGTAGTTATTGATGCTGAATTTTGGAGAGAGGACATGGGGCAGGGATAGCACAGAACTGGTACAAAGGACACGTGTATAGATGAGGTGGGGTATGATATGTCATCCTTGATTAATCCCTTTCTCATCTGCACAAACATATATTGTATCTAATCACATAATCTTCATTCATTCACTCACCAACTTGAATGGATCAACTTTTTTCAACCCTAAGTCAATGTAGAAAATATTTTTCTAGAGACTGCAAAATGAAGAGAAAGGACAGTTATCTCTTCCTTCCCAGCTTAAAGCTATTTTCTCCATATTAAGATTGATGTGTTGTGGCGGGTGAGCAATGTAATACTCATGAAAGGTTGACTTCGTTGAGGATGATTGCATAATCATGATATTTGACCTTATGTTCCAAAACTAGGCTAGTGAACAATCATGTTAGAGTTGCAGAATTGTCTAAATGTTATGGAGAAAGACTTCAGATATTTTGCTTTTCCATTTTAGCCTTATTTGTAAGGAACAATATGCCAAACTGGCTAAAGGACCATTGGCATATTAGTACTAATGAATCAAGCTAAATCATTAACTTCTTAATTGATTCCAAGCTAAGTAGCCTTAATGGTTCTATCAGTGTCCCAAAACTGAAGAAATCCATTCTGAGTGCACAATCTGTTTAACCAAAGTAAATCTTATAGTGAAACAAACAAAAACCACTTGTTTTTAAATTATCCACATATATCTGTAGACATTTAGTTATTGTAATAGAGTATTAACAAAAAAAGGCTCTTAATGGCAACACCAATAGATATATTTGTATAAAAACAGTAGTGTGGAGAAGATCCATCCTGCTAATTGATCCGTTCAGGTGATACATTTATATTTACAAACACACATTTTAATCCTTGTAGTGCATAAGTTCAACTCTGACTGTTCCTTGGAAGAGCAGATATTGAAGCTGAAGTTCAAAAACCTTTAGCCACCAAATGAGAAGAGAGGACTTACTGGAAGAGACCTTGATGTTGGGAAAGACACCAAGAAAGCAAAAGGAGAAGGAAGTAGCAGAGAATGAGATAGATGAGAGCATTAAATAGTGTTATTCAGGCAATAAACATGAATTTTTGAAAAACTCCAGAAGATAGTGGAGGGAAGGGGTCAACAAAGAGTTGGATATGACTAACAACAGAATAACAACAAAAATATATGTGGGAAGGAGTGATTTGAAACAGAAAACTGTGGAAAGGATTGAAGATATACAGTATGTCTACTTCTTCCCACCCCAACACATCTTCTTCAAAGCTGTTCCTCCATCAGTGAAAGTGATTATTATTTTTATGTGTCTGAGCTCCAATACATATGTAACATCTGCATAATTCTATTTATGAAGTCTTGTGAAAATTCTATCTGAAACGTTTATTTTGTGATGGCTCATTTACATATGTAAATCATGAATCAAAGTCTTTATCATTGTGTGATAGTGTTAAGTGTACAACTCAACCATATAGCAAGACTGTATGTCAAGTTGCTGTGAAGCTGCAAAGGAAAAAGGGAGTCAGAAAATCAATGTATGGTCCCACCCTGTTGAGATAACTCACTTAAAATTGCTATGAGGATAGAAATAACAAAGGAATGGAGAGAAGAGGCATTGAATCAAAGAAAACTGTTTTTAAGTTTTCAATGATCTGGAATGTACTTCTAGAAAACAAAACAGATTGTCTATAAAGCAAATTTAATGAAAGCTTTCATTTTTATAGTGGACCTAACACTCTTTTGAATCTATACATCTGAGAAAGATGCTAGATAGACGAATGACAGATCACCTATACTTTTTATTTCTATAGAATATTCATATTCTATATGAATTTCTGTAATGCAGATAATCTAGAACTGATGCTTCTTTATGTTTTTACAGGATTGGTAATTTATTGGTAATGGTAAAGAGGACAATCAGGGGTGAAAGGTCAGGCAGCTTCTTCTGGGAAAAATAACCATTACTTTTCTTTTCCTGTTCCTGGTTTATTAGAAATGTTATATCTCACCAAACTCATATATTCCTATAACCTTCTTGCATACGTGATTACCGTAACTGCCATTAATTCCTGAAGCAAAAGTTTCCCTTCCTGTATTTCTGGCATGGATCACTTCGCCTTCACTAAAAGCTATATTACATAAAGCAAAGTATGTAATGGATGCTATAATATAGACTGCACACAGCACTTTATCATTCACTCATCACATGTATACACAGATGTGTGCACAGAAATATCCATGTTCTGTATATATTTTTCTCCTTTCTTCACATTGTTTCTTAATTAAGGAGAATCATTAGCCCTAGTTATGTGCTCTACGCAGCAGCCCACCCTTTCCATTTATACAAATACAACTATCAGTAAGGAAAAATGACAGAAAAATACTGAAGGTAGAAGTATTCATACAAACTGATAAACTAAGTCTAGGGTTGGAGAACTTGTGGTTCAGCAAACTGTGGAAATTCAGATATTGTCTTAATAATTATATGAAGCTGGAAACTACGAGATCAGCAGGGAGATTGGAATTGTCCCGTGCGTGCCCTGAGTACTTATGCAGTAATAATGAGATGAGGCTAGTACAAAAGTCTTTAGAACTAATCAGAATCAGAATAGAGTTCAAGGGGACCTTGGAAGACTTCTAGTCCAACCTCCTGCTCAAGCAGGAGACCCTACACCTTTTCAGACAAGTGGCTTTCCAGCTTGTAGTTCAAGCTCTGACTCTTTGCAAGCATATATTAGGTGTGGGATTTATATTATTATTCTGATAAAACTTTCAAATTCTTCAGACATCTCAACTTGTCTGTAGTTTTGGAGAGAGAAGCCAAGCTTCTGGAAGATACCAATTCTTTATTGAGCAATGTATTCACAACTGGAATCTCAGTATAGACTTTACCTATTTGCCAGCTGCTAACTGATCAACAAAATTCAGATTAAGTTAGAAGGGGAAATTGCTGATGGCTGGAATGCTGGAACCTGGAATCTGTAGGAATCTGAAATATTTGAGTCTAGGCCGTATCAGTTCATCTGAAGAAGACAGAAGAAGAAGTAGTGGAAGAGAACAAAGTGGTACAGCTAAGAAAAGAGTTGAAGTGGCTGAAGGCTGAGAACTACAAACATACAAAAGGGAAGCAATCAAGCAATGAATTAACATAACTAGGCTCTCCAAAAATGGTAAAAAATAGATTTCCTACAGCATGAAATGGTAGGTTGAGAAAATGTAAAAAGATTGAAAGTGGAGGCAGTTTATAGGAATACAATTAGAAATAGAAGCAAGCCACTGTCTGCTATTCAAATTCAGAGAAAACACTGCCAACTTTGCAGTAATAAGCTTATAGGAAAATATCTAGAACAGGGTTAAGTAGGTATAACAGTAGTATTAAGACTATAAGCTAGTGAAACCTATGTTTCATCTCTATGTCCAGGAAGTGAAAATAGAATCTGTTGAAGGTGAAACTTATTCCAGCTGTTCGTTCCTGAAACTTCCCAAACAAATTCATAACACTAAGAAAGTTAAATATACGAAGTATGTGTGGGCACAAGGTGATGTGTGAACAGCAGACATTTTTCTTTTCAATCTAGGCTTTGGATCTGGTGTGTTGTATGATCTAGCCATCTAACCAGGGTATTTGATGTCAGGATATGGCAGCATGAGTCATACTCACAAACTGACAACATATTTTTGTCCTTTTCGTTGGGTTTCTGCTGATTATATCTCTTGCTGTTTTAAAAAAAAAAATTAGCATCATTTTTCTAATGCGTTACCATGTTTAAATAGTCTGTTTTGGAGGGAAAAAAATAGCAAGCTGATCTTCCCAAGAAATTTCTGCCTTTCATTACTGAAGATAGTTTAGAAGAGCTGCTGCTTTTCAAATTCAGAAAATGTGTAATAATCATCAATATTAATGGCAATAAAGTATGTGTATTAATATACTAAAGAACTTTGTAATTGTACTTATACAATGCTTATCCATAGTGTGGGGAGGAGGGGACGTACTCCAAAAAGAAGAATTCAATTAACCCTGTGATTCTTTCAACATTTATTGCATGAGATCGGAGTCTTTAGCAGTTAGTTGAAGCAATCTAAAATCTTTAACTTTTATTATTGACTGCAATAATAAAACTTGCCAGATTGTTTTCCCACAAAGTTAAGGTTTTGGGTTTTTTTGGGGAAAAAAATGCTACAGATATTCTAATAAAAGAAGGAGGAGGAGAAAAAAGAAGAGGAGGAGAACTATTGCTACTTGCAAAACTAAACCAAATGCATTAACCAAGACACTCATTTTCCATGCAGCTATAAGCAAGCTTACAGAAACAAAGCTGGAAAGACTTAATATATATATATATATATGTATGATTATTGTTTCTCTTCTAGCAATTATTTATGTGAATGGGCCTTCTTAAAATTTTATGTTATATGCTTATAAAGAACCTCATAAACTCAGAGACAATGGTTGAATGGATGTATTATGTTAAGCAGGAGATGGACAGCCTGAGGCTCCAGGTCTATCTTTCAACAAGATCCGAGGCATCTCCGATCAGCGGGGTGATCATAATCTACCACTATTAAAAGATAGGAAATATGTGCAAACTGTACTATGCACGTCAAAGTATAAGACTTGAGAGAGAAAGAGAGAGAGAGAGAGAGAGAGAAAGAGAGAGAGAGACCCTTTCAATCACACTAATCTGTAAAGTGATTTGTTTGGTTTTAGTTTTGTATATCATGTAGACCCAGCCATAGACTGAGAAACAAGAGTGACACCATATTATCATAGTACAAACCATATGAATTGTGTCATTGCATCAAAGTCATGATCTAAGTATAGAAGTAGTAAGAATAGTTATATGTATATTTTTACAATATATTCATACCTAAGGGTAATAAAGGGCAAAGCAATAAAATCTAACTCGATTTAATCCATTATCAGCAATATCAGCAAAACAGCAATATATCATTATAAGAAATGTCTTAATTCCAGCATGGCCATAATGTAAATCTGTATTGAATTGTAGACAGTTATTCCAACCCAGTGAAGAGAACCATTTAACATCATTTTTTTTAAGTTAAAGAGATCAAAATCCAGATACAATTCAAGGGTCAATTACAGAGGACGGCAGCCAAATAGAAAAAAGCCTTTAAACCTGAGCGGATAAAAAGGGATTTGTTTTATATCAATGTCCTCTATCGTTTTTCATAACTGAGACAGCTTTGGATGCTATTGGAACTGGCCATTGTGGCTTATAAACTATAAATTATACCTTAATATGATGTATGAACTCATCTACTTGATTAAGCAACTTATGCTATGTTATGTTTGAACGAATCATTGCCTATAACCTCTTAGTATCTTTTCTTGACAAACTCACTCATTAGACTTCTGTGGTGTTGGATTTAAACTAAAATCAATATTTTTCCCCCTTTTCTTCATTGGGGATGTTCAAGGCTTTAAATCATTCTGCATTGTGAAAAGAACCAACCAGATTTACACTTCCAATATAATATAGAAGGGTTTTCTTTTTCCAATGCTGCACTTTTAGAATGTTTAGGGCACTAAGTTATCTGTTCAAAATGGACAGCACTTTGTCACTTGTGTAATTTTTGTAAGGAACCCTTGTGAGAAATGTTCTAAAAACAATACCTATCACAATAAGTCACATTTATTTAACTGTGATTTGTTAAAGGACTCTGACTGATTTGTTGCAGTACATTGTGGATTGTGAGTTAAACATCCACTGGGTGCTAGCAAATAGTTATACTATTTAACTCAACATAAATTATCTTCTAGACAGGTGCCTTTGCTAGCCACATCTTCAGCTTAGGAATGGCAGGGACAACATACAAATATTAACCTGCTGTTTTTGCTGAATATTAATTACAATGTTTACCAAATTTGGCTTAGTGGTCAAGGCACCAGGCCAGAAACAAGGTGATTGTTAGTTCTAGTCCTGCCTTTGGACTAACCCAGTGGGTACCTTGGACCCATCAGTCTCTCTTTGCTTACAACTGGTTGGTCAATTCCTTTTGCAATTAGTAGAACAACATTTTTGATCTGAAAAAAAAGCAAACTTTGCACTTTCAGGGGGAAAAAACACTAGGAAGAAAGAAACCAGGCTTTACAACTTTTGCTTGAAATTTATTGCAACATTTCTCCCACAATTGATGTCATAGTTATTAAACAAGAGACAAATTTCAAATTCACCTATGTGATGTGGTTTTTTTCTGAAACTCTTCTGTTGCCAACTAATTTAGAAATTTCAGGGAAGATACAAAAGTAGAAGGACATTAAAAGAGGTGCCAGAGGTGAAATAAAACAAGATCAAGTTTATTAAAACTATTCCCATCAATTACTTGCATTCTGGCTGGAGAATTCTGGGAGCTAAAGCCAACACATCTTAAAATTGCCAAGGTTAACACTGGGTTACATTGCCCCAACATTGGGTTAAGGAATCAAGCTAGAGAAACTGGAAGACGGTACGTTCTAGTCCCACCTTAATCATAATACCATGGAGGTAACTTTGACCAGTAATTTTTCTCTTAACCTTAAAGAAATGGCAAATTTTGTCAAGAAAAGTGCATGGATTTATTCAGGCCGTCACTTAAGTCAACACTGATTAGAAGGTACACAGAGACTAGGGATACTTCCCCAATCTGCTATGGTAAGTCCAAGTAGCAGGCACAGTCTCCAGAATTTGCTCATAGAGCGGTTGCTTTCATTGAGCAAGTTTTATACCTGTTCAACCTTTTTCTCCCGCATATGTGGGTTGATTAGTTTAGGTATTAAGATGGAAAGGTTAATGAGGATTAAGGGTGTGCCAGGTATTGGGAACCTGCTATGACAAAAAAAAAAGGAAATAATTATCTAATAATAATTAATTAAAATGCAGATTAATGATAAGACACTTGTGTGTGTGTGTATATATATATATATATAATTTATTGTTAATGTAGTAGCTTCCTACATATTGGTGTTGAGCTAAAAGGTGATAAAACCACTTTGCAGATGACAGCCTCAAGGGTTGCATACACTCAAGTTTTAGAGAGGCATTTAAACCTAAAGAATGTGCCATGTTAGTCTATGATAACAGAGTTCTTTAAAGAGGTTAACTAGTAATTCAACCAAGAACAGGTGCCAGCATTTTCATTTGTTCCAATAGCTTCTGCTTAAAATATTTCATTTACATATTGCAGAAGATTAAATTTGTGCTTGGTCTATTTTCTGGGTTCTAATCACAGTTCCCTGTAGTTGAAGAGACTCAGAGATGTTTTTAGCATTTTACAGTATTTTGAGATCATATTTTAAAATTATATGTGAGCTTTGACAACTGTTTCACCATACAATAAAAACTGATCTCGTTTTCCTCCCTAGCAATACATATCAGAGGCCTGCATATTTTATACTGATAAAATATACTTCACATTAGCCAATCTCATTCATTATTTGGAAGAAGAAAATGACAGTATGTATTAACCTGGGAGATGTTATAAATTCAGACCACATGTCTCAGGCTACTATGGAATGAGTAAAAAAGAAGTGGATTTATTACATTGCCCCCCTAACTACAGGTTTTCTGATGGGGTTCTACCACTTGGCAACACTGAGGGTTAAAAATCACATCGAAGTTCAGTAGAAAGACAAATTTACAAAAAAAGAAAAAGCTATGACTTTAAAGCAGATACAGTTACTTAGAAATATTTCCATGCCAATACATTTAATCTATTTTAAACAGATTGATAAAATGTAGATAAATAAAATATACAATTATAGATTTTTAACTTTCCTGAGTTTCACTTCAATCCCTGGAGAGGCATTTTGGCTTCCTTTTCCCCCCATAAAACATCAGAGATAATTTTTAAAAATGCTATGGGCATAGTTAGAAAGTTATTGTGACATCACAACAGGAGTCTGGCTCCATTTTGAACCTTAACTTTTTTTTTTGGGGTTAAAGATTGCATTTTACATTTTAAGAGATTGGCACAGAATTAAGATCTTCATATTTACTCACATGGTAAATTTATATCTCAGACAATCTTAGCTTCATTAAAAAAACATGCAAAATAAAGCTATTAATACTGTGAATTAATCAGAATTTTATATCATTTTAGTCATTGTAATAAAATTTGGATTGCCTAAAATCACAAAATGAGAATATATTCAGTTAAATCTTTCCTTTAGAATCACAAATTAATCCAGATATATTAAGAGTTCTAAAACTAAAAATCAGTTCTCCATATGATTTAGATAAGTATACCCCTACTATATTTTTATTTTGGAATAAATAGCAACAATTTTAAATCTTAAAATATTAAACATGTTTCCTAATATAAGATGAAACTATTTCAATATTTTATATATTTCTTTTTACATTTACTGAACATCCTAAGGTAAAGGTAAAGGCTCCCCTTGCACATGTGCTAGTCGTTCCTGACTCTAGGGGCGGTGCTCATCTCCATTTCAAAGCCAAAGAGCCAGCACTGTCTGAAGACGTTTCCGTGGGCATGTGGCTGGCATGACTAAATGCCGAAGGCGCATGGAACATTGTTACCTTCCCACCGAAGTCGTTCCTATTTTTTTCTTGCATTTTTATGTGCTTTCGAACTGATAGGTTGGGAGAAACTGGGACAAGTAACGGGAGGTCATTCTGTTATGCGGCGTTAGGGATTTGAACCACCAAGCTACTGACCTTTCTGATCGACAAGCTCAGCTTCTTAGCCACTGAGCCACTGCGTCCCATCTACTGAACATCCTAGGGAATGTCTAAAAACATTTATGTTGGAAGTGCAAACAATGTAAAAGTTTTCCTACTATTGCCTCATATTGGTTTACAAACCATTATTGCTGTTACAAAATAATAGTATTTAGCAATGTAAGGTTATTGAATTACATACTATAATGTGATAACTTACAAGAAAAATGATGGATTTATCAAGCTGCAAAATATATATATACTTTTGATAATTGAAAAGACAATTCAATCCCAAATTTATAATAACAGTTTGCTGTTTTGTATTTGTTTCTTTTTAACGTACTGGCTGCAAATTGATGTAATGGAAACACTGATCAATAATATTTTATGTGGTCAAGGTTTAATGATTTGTTTTAAAATAGGGCTGAATGACTAACATAATATGTGTTGTTGTTTCCTTTGCTTTCATTCTTTTCATATTTCTCTTCTTTTGGTGCATTACATTTAAAAACCAATCAATAAGCATCACATAGTAATTGTGATCAGGTTTATTGCAACCTTATACTTAGGAAAAGAAACCAAATCCCAAGTCAGAGGCGACTCAGTTTTTTTTAAAACTATTTGTTATTAAACATTCAATTCATTTGATCATGAAACTATGCTGCAATGTTATTGTTCTTATGGCAACAATAAAATGCTCCCAAGGCCAGGTTTAGATGTGTCAGAATCCCAGAACAACAGAACTTCACACTGTAGCAAACCACATCAGGAAACTGTAGAGTACTCAAGCTCTCACACTTAAGTGTAAAAAAAGTCAGAAATCAAGCTACCTTTATATTTAAGAATTACGGTTTTGCTCTTGATTCTTCAGATATTTTTGCTTCCTGGAGATCAGCAGAGTTTTGTCTCCTTTCTTTGAATTTGGCAAAGACTTCCACAAACATTGAGTACTCAAACAAAGTATTCCTTTGAAAAAGCACTTTTAACCCTCCACCTCTATGCCCTATGAAAAGTAATATCTATAATCTTCTCTGTAATGAAATTAATAATTAAATAAAGTACACGCTCACAAAAACCACAAATCTGACAAGATCCTGTGATCTTTTTAACTATCTTGTGAGTTTTAAGTGTCCTTGGGTGAAATGCCTGATTACAGATATGAGATCTTGTATTAGAACTTGTGAAATTTTGGCATATCTTATGAGATCACCGGAATGCAACTATCAATCAATAAATCACAATTCTGGTGATTTGTTTTTTCTTTAACCTGAATTGCCAATTACTACTTCAACCAGAAAGACTTATTCTTGTTCATCAATCATGATTCCTCCAAGAAAACATGTAGGGAACTACATTGAACAATGAAGCTTTCTTCACTACACATTCCCTTTCTGCAAACAGGTCAGGGATTCTCCAAGTGGAAATAATTACTGCCGTTTTTAAGTCAAATTAGGACAAAGCTTTGATGATAAAACTGGGAGAAGATTCCTGAAGTTCATTGTCCCAATAATCCTTAAAGCTTGAAGCCCTTAGGGCAATAAAATGAGAGTGCAGAATAGTATTATCTTGTTCATTTAAAGACCCTTATTTATTATATTGGCATTTTTGGCATAGAAATTTATGTAATAAAACATTTATTAAAAAACAATAAGAAGTTATTTAAAAATCTAACATGAATTGTATTTTGGAATCAGACTGCACCTGAAAAGTTTGTGCTACCAGTATATATATATACTATACCCCCATTAATTTGCTGTACAACTGTCATTTGACCTATTCTAAAATATGATAAAAGCGTATGCCATATGTCAGATGATAGATTAGATTGTATTCATAGTTTTGAAATTGGAGTGGAACAGCTATAGAAATGCATTATTTGAATGAAATATTTATCTATACTTTTTAAAATATAGATTTGGTTAAAAAAGAGCAACAACTGGGCACTTAATGAACAGTGAAAAAGTTAATGAATATATTAAAAAGTCTCATAAATATGATAAATTTCTGAAATGGTTATTGCTATTTTATATTAAACTAGAAAGGGCTACATAAAATATGAATTTGAAAGAAAATGAGAGAGTCTGGTATTTTGCCTCCAGAGCATATAAAAAGTGACCCAAAGATGCCAGATTATAGAACAATGCTATACATCTTATGACCTATGAATGTAGCTCATTAGCCATGCATTATGATCTTCCAGTGATTAATAAAACACAAAGTCTCTTTCTTGCCTGTCCCCTCGCTCTCTTTTATTTTATTTTGTTTTCCTAAGAACAGGAAGGACAGAAGAATGAACTTGGATACTGAAAAGAACTGGTTTGATGACCCACATTTTAGATAATCCTAGTGGATGGTCATTAGGGCTATACTGAAAACTTCAAAAGGATTTTCTTTTCATCAAATAATTTCATTGGATTATTTTTTGAACGGAATCTGCAAATAAAATTGAATTATTCTCTCTAACTTTAAAGAGATTTAAAAGAAATCCAAAAAATCAATGGAGATTTTGACTTTGTAGTGTTTTAAGCATGGTTTCCCTAAAGATAAATCTTGAACTGAGGTTGGCAATTCTCAAATTCAAAACTGAATCCAAAAGGATCACAATAACTACCAACATGTGGACCTATGAAGTAAATTTCAAAGATTACTATGATATAGATTCAAATGTTATAAATATATGAAGCAACCCTGCATGACAATTATCCTTTTAGAAATCTAGTAATTTGTAGATAATCTACAATTATCCTTTTAGAAATATGAACATGGTATGAAGGACACAAAAAGGAAGGAATGGTTTCGTGTATCAACCTCTTCCTCTAGATCAGGGATATGAAACGTGTCACACGGCCGGATGTGTAACGTATAAGCCATATCCACTCCAGCACTGAAAATGGGAAAATGAATCATCATGTGACAGCAATGTGATGTGGCAAGTTAGACATCCATGCTCTAGATAGTCCTCAATTCTCTTTTGAACCTTTTCTGACTGGCTTTTACCAGCACTCCCTTCCCTCCCAATTTAAGTAGATCTCTTGTCTCTCCAAAATGTGCACATCCTTAGCTTATGAACTCATTGTTAACCTCTGGTTTATGCTATTCAGGAAGCCCAAATTGATTACCCTTTTTCAGTTTGTCACTAATTTAAGCATCAATTTATTTATTTAAGGTAAGCCTGCATGTCCTACAATGCTCCAAGCTAAATCCACAATGAATTGGAGCTTGCTAACTTGTTTACACAACAACAGGTAGAAAAATGACAAAATAATCTGTAGCTAATGGACATGGTGGCTCAGTGGCTAATATGCTGAGCTTGTTGATCAGAAAGTCAGCAGTTCAGCAGTTTGAATCCCTAGCGCCATGTAATGGGGTGAGCTCGTTACTCGTCCCAGCTTCTGTCAGTTTAGCAGTTCGAAAGCATGTAAAAAATGCAAGTAGTAAAATAGGGACCACTTTGATGGGAAGGTAACAGTGCTCTGTGCGCCTTCTGCATTGAGTCATGCCGGTCACATGACCATGGAGATGTCTTTGGATAGAAATGGAGATAAGCACTGCCCCTAGAGCTGGAAATGACTAGGACGCATATGTGCGGGAATCTTTACCTTTATCTTTAATGGACTGAGAGCTGCTTATGTATGCAGACTTTTACTGATGTCAACAGTTCTCAGATTACAGGTTTTGAAAGACAGTCCAACAAAGGTAGAATTAACATTTTATAAACCAAGATTGGGGAACACATGTTGCTGAATCACAATTCCCAATTACTCTCACCAGTGGCCAGTCCAATGGGAGTTATAGTTCAATAACCTCTGACTACCATATATCTTTACAATACTTTGTTTTATGCTACACACCCAGCTGTAAATCTGTTGAGGAAAACTAAAGCAGAATTCCAAGCACTCTTCAGTAATTTAATTAAAATTCCATTGGGCTCTCTTAAATGTAAATTAATCTTTCTTGACAATATCATTTTTGCAAGTACCTGGAGAGAGAGAGAAAAAAAGTGGTAAATTATTTATAAATTTAACACATGTTTAAACCTATAAAACAGGACAGTACTTCAAAGTAGTTCCACATTGCTGCTTGGCTGTATGTATCCATGCTACATAACCCTCAAAGCTGCTTAACAATTCCAAAGTGAAAGAAACAAGTTTGTCGAGTGAATCACACCACCTTCACTGGTATCATTATCATTCTGAGGATAAAAAGATGTATTAAGACCATCAGCTCTTCAGCACAACAGGAATCAATCCTCAGTAAATTCTCCTTTTAATGCCTTTTTAAAATGTTAAGCATTCCCTCCCTATTCAAAATAGATTTGGAAGCCAGAGAGAACTCCTTTAAGCAAGAGAGTAAAATTCATGGCACAAAGTCTAGCATTTCTGATAGCCAGTCAGTATGTAAAGACATTGGATTTAGACTGAAGCGATCCAGGTCTAAAGCCACTCTTGATTGTAGAATTCACTGGATAACTTGGGACCACTCTATCTCTCAATCCAATTTATCTCACTAGATTTTTGTGGTAGGAATAAAATTAGAGGACAAGGCAGTAAATGCTATAAGCTCTCAGAGAAAATGGCAGGACATAAAAGCAAACCATTCTGATTCTCATCCTGGTTCATTCTGGTTGCTTAATAGCCATGTCTCCTTGTCCACTCAATGTATAGTTCATGTATACATGAATATACATGACACGAACCACAGCAAGGAGGCCTAAAACTGAGGGATGCTGACCACTAAAGTTCAGACTTTGAGGAAGGGCCATAGTTTATCCTTGCCATATTACATTCTTCTAAGAAAAACTTGTTTTCAAAGTGTCTATCCTTCATCCAAGCAAGCCCCTTCCCTGTTTCTCTGCAGAGACAGAAATAGACAGAAATAGAAGAACTTTCAAATCAAATGTTATAAGTTTTTCAAAACCATAAAATCCCAGATTGAGTATTCCAAGAAATTTAATACTGAATAATTTATTCTACATCTAAAAATAGGCTGTTCTTGACATGGTGAGCAAATACTTTTGATTTTTCATAGTAGAAGACTTTTAACAAGTCTACACTGAAATAAACATGCAGTTCTTCAAGAAGCATTCTCAGACAAGCTTGTGAAACCCTTCAGTTCCTCTCTCAAACTAAATATGCATTTTAAACCACATACATTTTGGAATTTTCTTTTGAAACTCAAGAAGAAAACAAGTTTTTTTTTTAGAAAACTATAATTCAGTCCTGACCTTTGAACATGAAATGAGGATTAGTTCCATTGATATAAAAATTCACATACTAGATTTTTCAAGTAGCCCATCAGAATTTTTAGACATCCATATATGGAAGTCCAATATGAAGTCTAAATGTCATATTTCACCTTATTAATTCAAATTAGATCATTTATTTATGTAGTTTGCTCTGAAGCTGTTTATAAATTCCATTAATCTTAAATTTATTTTGCCTTCACAAGGATTTATATAGATTAAACCATGAGGCTGTTACCTTTGTCTTACATTTCCCACTAATCTACCTATTTCTTCTTCTTTTTTCCTCACTTATATTTATGCACACCCACTGGATACACACTTCTAATGATGGTGAAGTCCATTATTGTTGCTGAATACCTGCTGACAGAGCCATCAATACCATCTTGGCTTATTTAATATATAATGCATTGGGGTGATGCATAAAATCTTCATTTCTTTATTTATTGCTATTATTGCCTCCCAGCATATATTCTGCCTTACTTTTAAACCCTAATGGAATCGATCAAACAGAAACAAGACATGGGGACTAAAGCAGTGTTTACCACCATGAGAGTAATCTTATCCTAAGTATGAACAATATACAAGTAATGAGTGAAATCTAATTTCCTACTAGTTTATTGAAACTGTTGTTCAGCACAAATAGCAAATTATGTGGCAGTAAAAAAAAAAAGTCCTGAAAAGGTAGGAGGATTATAAGACACAGATGTCACTACAGGCTTTCAATTGCAGAAAATCTTGATGTATCCCATTGTTGCTGTGGGTAGGGAATTTACATTTCAAGGCAGTTGCTCTTTCTGAAATTGGGGAAACAAAGTCAAGCAGCTTGGTGCTTTCATATCATCTTATTGTCTGCTAAAGAGACCCTAATCTTCTTGGAAGAAAACTGGCAGTTAGTTGCGTGCTTTGTTTTGTGTATCTGTGGTTTCTTTTTTTAAAAACTCATTAACTTTGGGCAATGTCACTTCTTGATTTAGCTGAGCTTTACTGCTAAAATACAAGAAAGGACAGATCTGCAAACCGTCAAGACCTTAGAGAAGCATTTTGGTTGAAACAGTTGTGAAATGAAACTTCTGGTCAACTGAAAGTGAGCCAGTTCATTTTTCACTTCTCTGCTATTGAATTGCATTGATTTGACCAGGAACTCATCAGCATTGCAGAAAATTGTCAATTCCTTGGACTTCCTACATTTATCTATGCCTCTTTAGATCACAGAACCACCATGGACACTAAGATGTCCTAGACCAGGGTGTCAAACCTGATTTCATGGAGAGCCACATCGGGGTTGTGTTTGACCTTGGGAAGCTAGGATGGGTATGGCCAGCTTGACATCACTGTGGTCAGGGGCATCTATGGTGACCCGAGCACTCGGCCAGTGAAAACGGGCTCTCAATTGAGCTCCGTTTTCGGCTGGGACAGCCCCCTGGCAACCGTCTGCCAGGATTTCATTTTTGCTGGCCACAGTTCAGTCCGTCACTATTTCCAGAGTGGTCCTGCTGTCCAGATCTAAGCACCCCGCAGAACGCATTCAGCCTCGGGCTTTGAGTTTGACACCCCTATTTATAAATGCTTCCTTCTGTAGAATGTAAAGAATTCATTGTAGTTACACATTATTTTTATTTGGGTTTCTACTCAGGCAACAATTACATTAGTCACAATAACAACAATAATTTGAAATTTCTGGCGGAACTTGATGTTGAAAGCAAAATACTATTTTGGATAAGGAAGGAGTTTAATATAAATACTGATTTAGAAAGGTAATACCTTTGCGTAGAAGAGCAGAAAGTAAAATGCTATATTCTAAAAAATGCCCTTGCCTTCACTCCTGCATAACTAACCATGGAAAACCCTACAGATCTCTGTAGCCATTGCAAGAGTACACGTTAGCAAGGATTGCCTGGATCAGTAAAATTAGATAAATTGCCAGAATCTGATTTTATAGCGGCACTTTGTCATGAAAAATTGGGCAATCTTTCTAAAATCAAAATTATTTGCAAGCAGTTATGTGCCCTGTTTTGGGAACATGGGGTCTTTGTATGTATTTCTGTGTGTTTTTGGCATTAGATTTGCACAGTTATCCATCTGGAAAAAGAACTTCCTCTTATGACTCAGAACTCACTGCTCATCTTAATGGCAAAAGAGTGATCTTTTTTTGTTTGAGCTTTTTCCTCTGTAGACATATAAAAATACACATAAAAAGTCATTTGGTCTGATATTCCTTTTTCTAACTAACTTACTTTTCCAATCTCAACATTTCATTTTACTGGGGAAGTGTTGCACAGGGAGAATTATATCTCTCAGTATAGCTCATTAAAGAGAGCTAACTATAAAGTGCATCATTTAGAATAATGAGGTGGTCTCTTTTGACTTTGTTGATGGCTGTCAACCATCAAAATTCTTTTTCTTAATAGGTATCTCCACTCTCTAATTAGGACTGTCATGATTTTACATAGCATGCAGTGTATGGAGTATTTGAAACCATCCCACTGCTTCAGCACATCAGGGTATTAATATTTTTAACCTTTTACATTCCTTGAATTAATCTTGTGGATTTCACCCTGGCACATTTCCCCCCCCAGAGAAGGCATTCTTTAATTAGAAATATTCAATTCTAACTTAGCAATCAGCTCATGAGTGATCAGACTCTGTGATCAATAATTGTTATGGATAATTTGTGACAATTGTACCAGATGATTCACTAGTATGTCTAAGAGACTTGAGAGTTAATGTTTTTTTTAAAGCAAAAGTACAGCTGTGCACCACACAGGGCAGTTCATAGCTGAGGTGGGCAATCAGCAATTAATGGAATTAATAGCCCTTTCATGTGACTAAATTCTCTGTTCCTTCATAATCTCCAGAAAGCATAGCCATTACATTCTGAGTACTTCTTGGTTGTTTCATGAAATCAGCATCTTCCAAAAATTATAAAGCCATCTCTGCATAAAGCCGAGGAATCTGATACCCCATATTCTTAACAGAAAGGACTCTATGATAGCTGGTCCTTCAGAATCAGGGATTGACATAAAAGTAACATGACTATAATTTGATCTTTAATATGTTATAACAGTATGAGTATCAGTTGCTCATGTGTGGTCTAGCTCAAAAACCTTGTTCAGATCTTCTGGAACTAGACACTGGAACCATTAATGGAGCTTTGTGAGAAACTTCAGTGAGCACAAAATACAGAAGTGTGAACAGATTTAGGGCCCCTTCAGTTGTCCATTTAGCATTTCTGATGCAAGCTGCACTGGTTACCAGTTTGCTTCTGGATCCAATTCAGGATGCTGGTTAGTGTCTTTAAAGACCCTTATGGCATATCTGTAGAATCATCTCACATCAATGGGATTGGCCTTCCCCATTCATGCCACCAGAAGGAGCATGCTGCGGATTCCATCGGCCAAGGGATTATGGCTGGTAGGGTCCAGGAGAAGAGTCCTGTCAGAGCTGCCATGCCACTGTGCCAGGCCATGCTTTGCTAGATGCCGGTCTGCCATGTGTAACAAGTGGGAAGGACTTGCAAGAATAGAAGAAGGAAACATTATTCATTGTACCATCCCCTGAGAGCCACTGGTCATTACATGGAATGGGGTACCATCCAGTCTGTGCAGCCTGGGTCTGATACCACAAGAATTTGTTTGAATGTTATTGGACAGTAAAGGACAACTGTGGGGGTCGGGTGGGGAGACAGGGAAGCAAGGGGAAAAGTTAACCTGATGCTTTGGGAATGAAATGCCAGATCTGGCTTTGCTATATTATAACCATTTGGCTTTGGTAAACTATAGTTTTGTCAACCATGAGAGTCTTTATTTTCTAACTAACCAAGGTGGGACATCTGACAAGCTCTTTCTACTGTGGCTTCTGCCCTTTGGAATATCATCTTCCTAGAAGTAAGATCCATCCCTTCCTTCCTGGCCTTCCATAAGGGCCTAAAGGCTTGTTTTAATGCTTTTATTTTAATTGCTTACTTTGCTTTTATGATACTGTACATAACGTATATGTTACTGTATGTAACTTTGTGTTATGCATACAGTAACGTTTTGCGGAATCAGGAGTGATGGTGGAGAGGGGAAAATTAATAACTTGAACTCAAGGCAATCTTGAATTCACAACAATCCAGAACTCAGAGGCATAACAAAATCAGTTTTGTACCATCTTTTTTGTATGTGTTATGTAAGACAACATGACATTTGAGCAAAGAGCTTGAGTTGTATCAAAGATCTTGACTTGCATCAACATGAAGCTGTTTTTGTCATTTTGACTGCTCTTCCATAGATGTGTCAGCTTGAAGTCTCCCTGGCATACAAAGGGACTGTGGCTACATTGGATCTAAAATGCCAGCAGAGCTCCATTTTGTTTTAAGAGCTATTGTCACTTGCTTCCAAAGTACCCAATGAATTACTGGCATTAATACATTAAATCTGCATGTGGTCATCTGGAATAGATGTCTACTCAATTCCACTGGTAGCGTTTTCATCATCCTAATATTTCCTAGATGTGCACCCCTGGGGAAGCGATGTTTAAGTATTCATTATAAAATGAAACTGTCAAAGAGACCAGTGGAGGAGATTATTTGAAACTTATTTCATCCCTTTTAATGAAATTGCCCCCTCTCAGTAGTACTTCTCCACTCATACAGTCAAAAGTTAGTTAAGTAAGGTCTGAGTATGATTGCCTTACACTATATAAAAGGCAATGCAATTAAAAATAAGTCACCCTGGGTTTTTTTCCCCAGGAAGGGAGGGAGGGAAGAAGGAAAAAAGGAAGAAAGATTCAACACATAGTTTCCTTTTATTAGTGACAAATAAAAACATTCTTCATTAAACAGTTTTTATTTGGGCCATCATTTTCTACAATTATTATTTTCCTCCAGGTTGAAAAGTTTTCTATTCTCATTCTCTGCTTTACATAGATCAGAATCTCAAAATTAAAGTCCTGAATGGCAAAAGCTTTCTTGCATAAAAGCACGGTAGGGTTATAAAATTTCTCTTAAAGTAATATGGTGGGACAAAATTTACATCCATGCTGAATGTAAGGAAAATCAGATTGAAACTCAAAGTCTACAAATGATCATGTTTTTGCTAAGTTTTAGCTTCAAAAAAATGAAGAGATGAATTTCCAGGTTCTAGGCTTAGGAAAACTGAAAAGAGGAAGAAGAATCAGTTGCTTAGGTGGGAGAAATTACTATCAGTTTTCCATTATGCAGCTGTGTAAATCCCTTTCCCAATAGTAGCTTAGTTTCCAGATGATATTGCTTGATTCCAGACAGATGTCACAGCTGTTTCATGCTGAATTGCTTTGTGTCAAGCATATAGGAAGGTCAACCACAGTACAATAGTCCTCATTTAGCAATCACATTTAGGACCAATAGTTCCGCCACTAAATACTGCAAAAACCAAATAGAAAATCACATGACTTCAACAGGCTTATGACCTCACTTCTAATTTGAATGTTAAGTGAATCACCATGGTTTTTAAATAAAACATGTGTCAGGAACTTACAATATTACTTCCACATTCTCTATTAATCCTGTTTGTCATAAGCTGGTTGCATCGCCATTTGGTCTCCAGTGTCTTTCTCCCAGCTTGGAATTGGACATGGATATTTCTTCCAACAATACTTCAAGATGCACCTAGACACACTCAAAGTAGTACAAAGCAATTGGAGGTTTAACTAGTGAAATAAAAATATGGATGCATGGTCAGGAAATCATTCAGTCTTTTAGATGGCTCAGTTCAAATCATGCAGCCATTCTCCATGAAAATTAAAATAGCCTGTTTTCAGAGTTCTGAATATTTAGGCAAAGTGATACTGAGGATGCAACTAACGTTCACACACTAAGTTCAACCTATGTACGTGGGGAAGTCACACAAAAAATGGCTTCAGAAATTCTGTACGTTTGTAATATGTTCCTGATAATACAGAAAAATCAATCATTGCTAACTTTAAAGTAATGTGAATCTTGTTACACTGTCACATGCAAATATTAGGGTATGAAGAAAAAATGTCAGTTGATGATGGTAAATATTTCCAAGTTTCCTCAAGCTATGCTTTTTAATAAAAGCAAACAAGCTGATTTAGATCATTAACCATAACATAATACAGTTTATGGTAACTTTTGTTGTTGAAGAAAGACATTTTAATAATGCTGCAGGTGAAATTTCACCTGCTAGTATTTGTGAATTTGTAGAATTAATGCACATGAATGCATCACCTAATCACATTAATTATCATCATCATTATTATTATTGGCACCCAAAAGAGTTCTAATCTGATTTCATTCAGAGAATCTGGAAGCTGCGCCATGGGGTAGTACAGCAAGTTCTTGTGTAATTGTTAAGATATGGGGAAAATAGGCTGAACTAAAAATGCAAATGCAATTAACCTTCAAAGCTTTACTAAAAATACAGAGAAAATTTTATTGACTCTAAGCCTAAAAAGAGAATTCAATTAGACTATCTGGTCATCTACAGTGAGCAAAATATATTTCATTATCCATATGTAGATATAGAAATGTTATATCTACATTGAAAAACTTGATTTAAATGATTTTTAATCTCCAACCTATTCAATGTATTAATGAAATTGCTGCAGGAGGTTATCATGTTATGTGAGCAATTGGACAATGTAGCTTTATCTTCTATTTTCATTTAACCCAGGATATGCAACACACATAATCTATACTTTATTTTACTTTACTTTTTCCTTTACTAGCATGACCAAAACAGCAGTAAAAAAATACAATAGTTGTTAAAACATGGACAAAGAAGAAAATTGAAAACATTTTTTTAAAAAATACAACTATGATGAATCAAAGATAGTTTGCTGCATTTTATAAACCAGTGTAGAATGTGAACTGATTTTCTGCTGACTGTGATTGCTATGGCATAAAATGATTGCTAGGGCACTAAATTTGTGAACAAATGCATAAAACTTTTATGGAAATTATACTGGACTGATTACTTAAGAGGGCAAGAGCATACTTCCTGACTGGGGCCAACCTGAGCAACTACTGATAAAAAGGGAGATTATCATGACACCAGGAATGGTAGCAGGAACAATTTAGAGGAACATGTACAACAGAATCAACTCCTGTTCAGAGGCATTTTGGTAAGGAATGTTATTACATACCCCCCCTATCAAATTTCCCCAAAGTAAATGTATTCTAGAGATACTAAGGGAATGCTAACTGGGGTCCGAGACAGTGAAATATATTTATCATTGATTAATTAAATTGGTACACAACCAAATCATTCTGATTCTTGGCAGTTTACAACAATGGAGAACCAGTTTGGTCTAGTGATTAAGGAACCTGGCTAGAGACCATGAGTTCTAGTCCCACCTTACTTTACTTTACTTTAGGACAGGGGTGGGTTCTACTTACCTTCCCTATCGGTTTGGAGTCGTGCCAGAAGTGTGCATGTGCGCGTGAGCGTAGCAAGTTACACACTCCCTCGTCACTTCTGGGTGAAAACCCTCTGCACATGCCCAGAAGGCTTTGCACATGTGCAGAGGGTTGTTTTTTTGGCTGATTTGAGGCTGAAACACTGATTTTCAGCTGAAGACCAGTTCAGGGGCATGTCCAGCTGGCTGTTGCTGCTGGTTCAGCGAGCGAGGGTAAATTCCCGCTACCAGTTCTAGCAAACCGGTCTGAACCGGCAGGAACTCACCTCTGCTTTAGAAGCATGACAGGTCACAGAAAAGTCATGCTCCTGTAGACCAGGATGCTGTCTACCATTCCAGGTCATTTTTCTCTCCCCTCCCCCTCCAAACAAAGCACTAAATTGCACCCTTCCACCATTTTTATTCCTAGACTTCCCACAGTATTTAGAAGCATTGTCTCAAATCAAGATGCTGAAAACTGATATCTGGCTTTCAAAGATATCAGCTTCCAACATTTTAAAAAATAGAACCTTAAAAATTAAATAGTATAGGTAAGGGAGAAAGCCTCATTGATATCAAGAAAAGTGTCAATTTCTGATCCGTTGTCATAAATTAACTCAGCTATTTGGAATCAGACAGTACTTGACTAATACAGGGCTATCTTAAAAGAGCCTTTTTTTTTTTTTGCTGGCAGATCACATATCTTGCATATAGAAAGATTCACTTTCTGCCCCTGACTGTACATTTAAAAGAAATTCAAGCAGCTGCCAGTCAGTAAAAATAAACAGATCAACTTATTGCTCAAGGCAACATCCTTTAGCTTAACATAAGGAAAAAAGGCATAAGCAGAACATTCTTGTCTGAAAGGTGTTTTTTTTCACTGCCTTAGCTTCAAAATGGATGTCTACAATAAAATCAATAAAAATCACAAACCAGAAAAATAGCTAAGTAGAAAACAATATTTCAGAAAGAATAAAGTTATATAAAGCCATTCTATTTATGCAGTAGGAGAACCTAAAAAATAATAGTAGAAGAAGAAAACCGAATGAAAACTAAGTAGAGCATTTTAACAAAGTATTTGATAGCCAATCTGTCTACGGTGTCATAATTTAAGTGGGACACAAGTTCAACAGTACATTGTTAAAGTCTTACTGACTTTTTGGGAAGGGCATTCCCAACAGGAACTTCTTTGTTATTCAAGATGGCAATACACACTGATTTATGTAAAGGCCATGCTCTATAGAATTTTTTTTAAATTAAAGGTTTCCCCTGTTCAGGGGCTGGTGCTCATTTCGGTTTCCTAGCTGAGAAAGCCAATGTTGTCCAAAGATGCTTCCGTCATCATCTGGCTGGCATGACTAGGGCGCACACAATTACCTTCCCACTAAAGGGCTACCTATTTATCTACTTGCATTTGCATGCTTTTGAACTACTAGTTTGGCTGGAGCTAGGGCAAAAACGGAAGCTGACTCCGTTGCATAGTGCTTGGGTCTCAAACCTGGTTGATAAGCCCAACTTCTTAACTGCTAGGCCACCATACCTATAGAAAATACTGTCCTCTAATTCAATTGTTAGTCTTGCATTGTTTTTTCTTATATTTAGAATAAGGCTCTTAGTTAATCTTGTGACTTAGCAACATTTATTTCCTTTTATGACTGAGTTAAATTAAGCACTGCCCAACTCCAGCTGACTAGTTCATAATATAATACACCAATACATGCCAAAGCTAGGCAGGATCTGGTCACTATTTTTTATTTATTTATCTATTTTTATCCCATCATTATTTTTTATAAATAGCTTAAAGTAGCAAATATACCTAATTCTCCATTCTCTTCCTATTTCATCTACAATACAGAAAATTTTGTTATAGAAATAACAAAATGCACTTACCAAGGGGACACAATGACAATTATTTTCATGACAATAATTTTTTTGTATTCATGGCTAAACATTCTAAAGATTTTGGATATGATACCTTTTCTTCCAGTGCTTATCTAGAACACAATGTTTTGAGCAAAAAGGAAGAATAATTTGGTGGGTAATATTCTACTTGGGACTGGGGGAGGATGGAATAAGAAAAATGTAAACCTTACTCTTGATTGTATTATAAAAATGACAGAAAAAAAGATCTATTATAGTTACAACCTGTCTTTCACGTAGATAATGGATTTCACAACATACACTTTTCCTCATCTATTAATATGATAATTGTATCTGTAAAGAGAGCAAGTAATATTGGTGTAGAAGCAACAGTACCTTGTGCATGGTAAGTAGAATGGTTTCATCCAGTTTTGTTTTGTGTTAGTTTCAATTTCATTTTAAAGTCTGCTAGAAAATATATACCTATATTACTAATATTTTGCAGACTCTGATGGACAGAATACCTCTTCAAGATGCCACTCAGTATAGCTGAGTTATTCATTATTGTCTCTGTCTAGATACTATCCTGTTTAAGAATGCCAACATTAATTTCCAAAAAAAATTCCTCCAAAATTAGTTTATAATAGTATGAAAATAATGTGATCAAGGAACAACCAACCAGAAATTCATAAAATAATATTCACATATAAATGAAAGAAGAGGGAAGCTAAATAGAACTGATTTGATGAAAATACTGTGTATATATAGTAGAATGATAGGAAAACTATTAATAAATGCTACCAGGGTTTAAAAAGCTGTCAAAGTGTTTAATAAGGATTATTTTAATCAGAGATTAAAAGTTGCTATTTCCTAAACTGCTTGGGACCTATAATTCCTTTTGGGCATGAACATTCTATAAGTGGGATGGAAACATCTAAGGGCAGAGGACAGAGTCATATGGAATAGATCCGTCCTTTGATGTTGAACACATTTTGTATCTTCTTTTCTAGTTGTGCTTAAATGTAGCTTTGCAGAGAAAAATATTCATATCTCTAGTTATATGGATACAGCTCTCCAGGCAAGCTGAAACTTTGACACGTGGGTGGTGCCATTCCTATAGTTACATACATGAAAAGCCTTCTCATCTGATATTTGCTGGATTGTAAATACAAATGTCAGAAATGGATGACAGTGTATTTGTCACCGAGAAACATAGCCATATGGACAAGCTTAATAAAAAAATTAACTCATTGGCACTTGATGATGAGCTGCTAATAAGAGGGGGGGGAAAGAGACTTTTACAACTTGATCATCATCCCCACTCTGATTAATGGTGCTATCTTAACAAGAAAAAATTGCTAAAAATAAAAGATAGCTGCTGCAGAACTGTGAAACACACTGTGTGTATCTTTATGCCTAGGCAAGTCTCTCTCATCATACTGATAGAGCAAATGAAGAAATATGACTCTCTGCACACATATCTAGAAGATGTGATTCAAGTGGGCTAAAGTTTATAAGGTGGAAAATAAATTCAATAAAAATACTTTTCAGATTGAATTCCCAGGAATTAGAAATACTCTTTTAGCCAGCCCAGATTGTTCCAATTCAATCTAAGAATGATTTTGTTTTCTTCTTCAGTGGGGGGAAGATAAAGGAAAGAAAAAGAATGCCATCCAGTGATGTTCATGCATAGAGGAATGTAGACAATCTATGTGTCCCAGATCATGTGACCACCGTTGTGACCTTCAGACAAGCAAAGTGAATAGGGAAAACAGATTCGGTTCCTAACTTAACAACTGCAATGATTCATATAACAACTTTGGAAAGAAAGGTCGTAAAATGGGGCAAAATTCACCTAACAGCTGTGTTACTTAGCAACAGAATTTTAGGCTCAATTGTGGTAATACGTCGAGAATTTCCCATAAAGATTTACTAATCTTTACAACTAGACACAAGAACAGTTTTCCCCCGAATGCCATTACTCTGCTAAACAAATAATTCCCTCACCACTGTCAAACTAATTGCTAAGACTGCATTACTGTTACTATTAGACTTCTCATTATTCCTATCACCATCTCCTCCCACTTACGACTGCA
>JANHFT010003171.1:419036-429263 GCA_032467955.1 Pseudoxenodon macrops | reverse complement strand
TCAAGATCCTTCTGTATCTTGAGCCTATCTTCTGGAGTGTTGGCTATTCCTGCCAGTTTGGTGTCATCTGCAAATTTAATGAGTTCCCCATCTATCCCCTCCTCCAAGTCATTGATGAAGATGTTGAAGAGTATTGGGCCTAAAACAGATCCTTGGGGTACTCCACTGCATACTTCCCTCCATGTAGATGCAGTTCCACTGAGAACTACACGTTGAGTGTGGTTGGTCAGCCCATTATTTAAACCTTAAGCCAGTTCTTTAAACCTTTTAATTGTATCTAAAAAAAATGAAGTCAAAGGAAAATGGAGATTTGGTAAATGTTCTTCCTTGTTCCACCAATGGAAATGATGCATTGGATCAAAAGCTTTTCTTCTTCAGAAGAAGGCCTCCTGTTTACAGAAAGTCAATAAAAAACTGTGCTCATAACTGACCCAAAAATTTAAAAAAATCTGAATTAAAAAAAAAGAATATTAAACACTCTAAAGTCAAAAAAAATCCTCCCCACAGGAGATGGCATATCTGCCCTCAAATATTGATAGATCTTTTGATTGACAAGAAGTGCATGTGTTATGCCTGATAAACTATCACATTTATCTACTGAGGAATAGTGTGAGCAAACAGGAAGTGGGCAAACAACATGCTAGAGTCTATTTATGCTACTATGGGGAGAAGCTAAACGTAAAGTAGCTGTTCGTTGTTTTGAGATTTACTCTACACATTTATAAGTGCAGATTAGTTTGCAAGTTCTGAAACAGGCACAACAAGAGTTTGGTGTTGATTTACTAGGGACTGTTAAGATTTGGTTAATGGGTTATATGTGGAACTATTCAAATTGACTTTACGTGTCGATCATGGATTAAGAAATGTTGATTTTATATATATCTATATATTGCCCAGATTATAGCACAATAGTGAAAACATAATCACCTAAATAATTAAAATATACAGTATCATGAATTCACCAAATGCGTAAAAGGTTTGTTGATAATATACTTTTGTTTGCTGCCTCTTGAGTTCTGAACACTCAAAGCTTTGATGAACATAAAAGGCAGACCTCAGTAGTAGGGGCACATATAAAACAGAAAATGCACTCTCTTCTAAATCTGAAACAAGCACGTGACATATCAGGTAAAAGTAAAGGTGCCCCCGCACGTGTGTGTTAATTGTTTCGGGCTCTAGGGTAGATGTTCTCTAGGGTAGAAGTTACATATCAGAAGTTCTGTCAAATTGTTTTGGTTCAGTAGTCAGAAATAAATCCAGTCGTTGCTGCTGTTCTAGATTTTAGCCAAAATAAAAACCAGAGTTCCTGAAGGGATTTCACAGGAAGAGTGAGGCAGAGCTGGTCTTTGCTCTTCCTTTTTCCCTTCTACGACTGCCTCTATTCCCACGGCTGTGGCCTATGTCCCTATTCCTTGATGGGTCTCAATCATTCTGGGCATGTCAATCTTCCCAGCAATTCCATTTTCTCCCTCATCTTGCTGTCCTCCCTTCCCCAATCAATATTAATATCACTAATGCTTGCTGTCACCAAGGAAATCCTTAACCCTGTCTCAGAGGTGGGTTCCTGCCGGTTCGGACCGGTTTGCTAGAATCGGTAGCGGGAATTTTCCCCTGCTTGCCAAACAGGCAGCGATGACCGGCTTGTCACGCCCCCGAACTGGTCCTCTGGCTCAAAATCAGTACTCCGGGCTCAAATCAGCCAAAAAACAACCCTCTGTGCATGTGCAGAGGTTTTTCACCCGGAAATGACGAGGGCGCACTTTGACTCTGAACCGGTACGGAGGGTAAGTAGAACCCACTCCTGTCCTGTCTGTATCATGCTTTTGTACGCGTTTATCTGGAACAACCATTTGCAAACAGAAGAAAACCACATTTCATTCCCCATCTGGATTAAATTTTCATATGTTTGGAGGCAAGCCACTTCGAGACTAGGTATTCCACAGAGACAACTGGTTGTACGTGACTCCTTTTGTGCATCCCTATTCAATTGGTTGAGCGCATGAATATCTTTTTAAAAATCCTTCTTAGCTCTTGAGGTATTTTTCCCCTTCCCAGAAAAATATTAAGGCACTATTGTTTCAGCTCCCTTAATCCACAGCACGTGGGCCTCTCTTTTTCTTCAGGTTCCCAAGTAAAATACTCCAATAGTACTTGGAGAACGTTCTGTCTTCCAGGGATGGTCAAGAGTCCCCACCCCACAGTTGCCGATAGCAGCATCTAAGTTTTAGTAGACATTCAAGCTACCTGAGACAAGGCTGGAGATCACACAAAGGGGCGAATTAGCTGACCCAATCTCCTCCCTTCTGCCAGAGAGAGAGACTATTTGTCTTTTGAAACAGGAAGAGGCGGGAAACTAAGCCTGAGAAAAGAAACTGGGTTTGTTCCAGCTTCACAGCAGTCTCAAGGTGAATCGACTTGGCTTATTATTTTAGCCATCAGAAGACCATGAAGATGTGGATCCTCCATGCTGGGCTAGGAAGAGGAAGGTGGTTCAGTCAGGAGGCTTAAGAGTTGGGTTATTCTTGTGTAACGTCTAATACATTGCCTCCAACCCTTAGGTTCTCAGTACTAGCACTTTGGTTTTATGCAACTTTGAACTCCTTATAGCAGAGCGGCCTCCACAATGTAGGAGCAGATTGAGCACTACCTCACGGCCTGCCAGAGCCTTGGCGTTTCCTTGGTATTTCTCTATGGAAACCACCTTTTACATTATTAGTTATAATGTGAACAAATCTGTATTGTCCTCTGCTTTTGTTTGTGACTGCTAAAGATATTTATATATATATGCGCTGAGGGCAGGTGGCTAGGGAAACCTGCTTCTCATTCTCTTTCCCGTGTAGAACCTTCCAGCCCATCTATATTAAGAGTTAATGAAGGTTTTATATATTCCCCAGGATGTTTGCATTATGGGTTAAGAATCGATTATTCTTAACTTTAGCACATTCGGACATCTATGCAATATAAGTACTTAAACACTAATATCAATTTCTAGAGAATTGGAGTATATAATGTAATGTATAGAAGAGGCTT
This sequence comes from Pseudoxenodon macrops, assembly GCA_032467955.1. NCBI lineage: Eukaryota > Metazoa > Chordata > Lepidosauria > Squamata > Pseudoxenodontidae > Pseudoxenodon > Pseudoxenodon macrops. Next base: position 426,233 of record JANHFT010003171.1, on the reverse strand, counting down.
TAGATATGTGGGAAACGTCTTAACTTGAAATGTAGCTACACAATGTAAAACCTACAAATACCTACAATGTAAAACTCCTATACTTTTCTCTCCAGGGTTGGGAGGGTTTATAAATCAATAATTTATCAATTAAAAATGAGATTCCTGAGGAACTAAAGTGAGTTTTTTTCCAATCAATTTCTCTCTCTTCCTCCTCCTTTAAATATCTTTCCCCTGGGTAGAATTAAGCAAAATGAGAACAAAATGAATGTTTGTAAATTTTAGGGCATAGGGAAAAAAGGCCGCAATCTATAGTGGAAGAGAATATTAAAAAAAGAAATTAAGACACAGTTTCCCACTGCTGTGAACAGATTAATTCACACACAAAAGATGCCAAGAGAATTTGCCACCAAGTATGTTTATTTATGGATTCCTCTAAAAGGGGTTAGAAGGACAACATATACAAAAACGACACAATTATATTAGTGATTTGTTAACAAAAACCTTAAAGATAAATCTAAATCTGGATCAGTGCCACACAGCCAAGTGCCTACGTTATAGTGATAGCTAGGACTGTACAAAAACGTTCCCTAGTATAGGAAATAGCTGGAAAACAACACTGCAGCTGGAAACTGGCCATGCAGTGGCAGGAGAAAAATATAAGGCAGGAAGGCTTGCATGTCAGAAGGGTGCAAATAATACAGAGCATCAGTTGACCACTCACTGTATATTTAATATTGAAGTGTGGGAGAGCAACTACGTTGGACAGTTTTCAGTCCGAAACAGGTCCCATGCTGCCTGTCGCAGCAGGTATTTGCAAGAAAAGTTGTTCAAGGACTACAAAGAAACTGCCACAAGGGACACTCTCTCTTTTTTAAGACAGACATCATATTAATATTGCACACTGCCATGGAAGTAAAAGAAGTTATGTGGAAATTGAAAGCTTTGCTTTTAGTAACCTTTCCATTCTGGCTGGAAGAAGATCAACCATTTCTTTACTCAGTTCTAGCTCAGTTTCAATAGCTTGGACTGCCTCTGTGTGCTTCTCACAATAATCTACTAGGAATGAGTAATATTCCAAGGAGCTCTGCATATTCTCCAACTGCTTTTTGCTGTCTGCAGTGATAAGCTTGCCATAAAGGCGTGCAATGTGAAATTTGGCCACCATTGCAGGGCGCAGAACATCTTCCTCGAGTATCTCTGGGAAGATCTTGTCAGGGTTCCTCAGTGAATCTAAGAAGAGCTCGTAGAATTTCATTGCCATCTGAGCAAGTGAATTTATTTTCTTCACTGTGTGGGAGTCGAGCTCTTCTAGTTTATTGCCAATGGCCACTTTTAAATCCATCATCTCATAATAGGTATCTGCCAATTCAAACTGAAGTTGCCTGCAGAGCAGCAGGTAATATTGAGGGTTTAAGCCCGAGTACAGTGGCTCCAGCATATCGACCCTACGCTTATGCATCTTGCAACGCCTCTCAAAATCTTCTTCAAAGAAAGCCAGCACTTTAAATAAAGCACTGTGGTCTTGGACAATTTCAATGTGATCAGTGACGTACCCATCTACCTGAAAGAACTCTTTCGCTTCATTGACATAGTTCTGACCTATTAAGAAGACTTCTCTGGCTTCTTTGAAGTCTAATGCAAACACACAACTCACTTTCTCTTCCATGGCCAAAATAGAATCACACAAATCACTAGTTCCAAAAAGAACAGCCTTCTTTCTTTCTTTTTCCTTCTCATCCTCCTCTTTTTCCTGCTGGGCTTTCAGTTCCACTTGCCGGTCTGGATCCAGCTCACCAATGTTGTCCTAAAATCAGCAGAATTGATTTTTAAATAATGGCTTGAATGTCAAAGAACTGATGAATTAATTCCTTACATAAGAACAGCTCTAAGTTCTTAGTATGACAAACACCACTCCAATTGTTTATAATTTCAATTAGACTAGTTCCAACATTTTTTTCTTTTTTTTTTCCTCACAAGGAGTTTCCTATCTTTTCATTTGCAATTTGAAAGAATCTACAGCTAAGCTTTGCAACAATTATCTATGTATTACAAACTAGTTTCTCAGACTTCATTTGAATTACCTTATATTACAACTAAAATAGATGCATTAAAACTAGAATTATATCTAAAGGAAAGTCTCATGAAGCAGTGCATTTCACACTTGCAGTTTATCTGAATGTTTGTGAAATGCTGACATATTCACAGCTGCTAAGATACCTGGAAATGCATTTTGGGAGCCTGACAAGTATCCATCCTGCCTGAAAAGAAATTAATGAATGAGTCCTGATTAATGCCTGCTGATCTGGTTGTGCCCCAATACCACCTGAAGCCACAATTTATTTATTGTGTTGCATGTACTAGATATTCAAATATTTTCCAATCTTTCAAGAGAAATAATCCAAAACTCTTCTTTTATCTTGACTTGGGAAACAAATCACAGAGGGAGCGGCTGTTGGCTATGCCTGCTATCAGGAGGTGCCAGGAAAACAATCCAAGCAGTGTGAGTTAGTATGGTAATGGCTGCATTACCATTCTGCGCAAACAGAGCCAATCCTTTCATAAGAAAGCAGTACTTTTGGTAAGAGTGTTTTGCTGCTTTAGATGCACATAGCACAGTTAAACAGTCGCGCAGCCCTTTAGGTTCTGCATGCTTCTTTTTCAATTTCTAGATACATATTTAGGCACAGAAACAGGCAAGCATAATATTCCATGAAGGAACTGTGACTAATTATTAGGGTGAAAGCAAAAATAATTTAAAACATCTCTTTAAACTCAAAAGTAACAGAACAGGCAAAATCTACCCATTTGTATGTTTTTCTTTTAACTGTACCCAATGCTGCCTTTTTTGTACTTAATAGTTGACAGACACACAATTAAAGAGTTTGTTACAGAAACAGAAGCCCATATGTGCTTTTAAATGCCACACTTAATTTCTAGAACCTAACAACTAGCTCCTCTCTTTGTAGATGTAGCAGAAACTTCGGGGATGAGCAATTTGTGGCTTACAAGCATCCAAAACTGACCCTTCTTATTGTCTTGCCTGAGACAGGGGACACGTGCCATAGACAGGGGGACCAGCTGCACATGCATTTAAATGTTTTTTGGGAAGGGCTTATTTTCGGAGGAGGTTTTATTTTAGGGGGGAAGGGCTTGTTATCCGGGGAGGTCTTATTTTCAGGGAAACACGGTGGTTACAACAATAAACAGCAACAAATCACAGTTATTTGCATAAGTTCCCTTGCATACCTCAAGCAGCTTTCGGGCCTCCTGTAACAGGTTCAAACAGTATTTAATCCAACATCTTGCAATTTCAGCTTTTTTCTGTCGAAGATCTTGCTGGTCTTGTTCTGATTCGTCTGATTTTAAAAACATATCATATGTTAAGCTAGCCCCCTCCTGCTAGACCTGGAAGAGTTTTCTCAAGAAAAGAACAAGTCATCATTTCAAGATTCATTCTTAATAGCTATACAATAGTTATAAAGAAAGGCTGATTATGTAGCCAAAATCTGATTCATATACTAACATTGATCGATTTCATGACACTTCCTTGGCTCAGCTAATTTCCATTTGGGAAAGGCAGGATATAAACACAATTTAGAAGTGAAACACAGTTTTCCTAATAGGATTAAAATAGTTTAAATCAATTTCTATATCAACCTTCCAAGTAACAATAAATAAGTAAAAGGAGCAGAGTGTATTGCAAACATAAATTATACTAACAAAGGAACCTATCAAATGTTTCCTTTCTTCCTTCTGCCTAAAGGCAAAATAGCAAAGCCCTCTAGCATTAGCATGGCAGTAGCCTAAATCCACGCCAAAACCTTTACATCGATAAAAGCATAACGTTGAAAATAAAGTCTTATTTGGAGTACTTATAACTGACCTTCTCAATGTACCTGAAGATTTAAAACAATGTAAAAATTATTAGGGATAGCCAAAAGCATATACAGTATAAATTTCTCCTCACCTCAGAAACTACTATCCTGTTACTTAATCTCTGGGCCATGGAAGATTTCAGAGGAAATGGTCGCTACAAGAGTAGGTCTGGCTCATGGTGAAATTTCCTCTCAAGCTGCTACTCTTCCCTCTGACCGTTTTTTTACTCCTACTGGCTGATGCAAGAGAAACAGTAGGAGCAAAAACATTTATAAGCTATCCGTAGAAATTCCAGTTTGGTAAGAGGTATTTTTACTTTTCTTCTGAACCGAAGCCTCATTTTAATCTTACAAAAATCAACTGGATAGTGAAACCGATTGGATTACAGACAGGGACGAAGGGGAACAATGGCTGAAGTCATGAAAAGAAAGCAAGGCATTTATCATTGACACGAAGCCAAAATCAATATCACCCCAGTTGAAACTGGAATGAGGTTACTTACTGTCTTCTGCAGATGGCATCTGTCCAGCTTGGCCAATGATGACACTGGCAGCTGCTAAACAATGCCTGGATTCCATGAAACATTGCTGTAGGGAAATGATATAACAGTGCTGGTTTCTGGGCCATAATAAAACGGTCCTAGATTTCATTTAATTTTTAAACACTTAAATGTTAGCGTTCTGAAATTAGATGACCTACTATGTGGCTTGATCTTATAGTGCTGAAAAACCAGACAGCAAATGAAATTTTGCCTGCATACAAATTGCTCCAAAAAAGAGTATCATTCAAAAATGAAAAAGAACTTATAAGCTTGTCACCACCAATCTTTTGCTACTTATACGTTATTGAGTATAACTTTCACTTATATAAAAGCCAGAGACTCTAAAAAAGGCATAGCACTTTTGCCCAATATCTTTATTATGGTCTTTGATTAGTCTTTGACCAGTCTTTATAATAAAAAAAAATACAGTAAGAGAAAGAATGGTTTAATACAACAATTAGATCTTAAGGGAAAACATAATGGGAGAATAAAACACGTCTAATTAAGAAGTTTTGTACAACTGTTTGACCTGGTTAAAAAAAGTGGCCACCTGATTTGTAAGTGTCCCTTAAAAATAATACACACAATCTGCATGGCCCACTTATTTGGAAATGATTGGTGCAATCAAAGCATGTCTTGGGGCATCCTAGAAAGGGCACCATATGTGAACATGGGCAACTTGCAGTCATTTTTGCCAAAGGAAGTGTATATAACAGTATAAAGAATAAGAGAGTTGGAAAAGAGTATTATTTCATTTCCGTCAGTAAGAATTAAATCCTCTAGTTCTCTTCTCTACCTTTTGGGAGATAAAACATGCTTCCCGAATCCTAAAATTTAAGATAATTTCTCTAGCAATATTTTACTGCTCTGTGTGTAAGGATATGTGGACACAAATATGTGCATCTATTTTATATCGTAGTCTTAAAATAAAACTCACTACACTGACATATCCTTTAATATTTGTCAATTGAACAGTAAGCAAATATGCCCAAGGCTGAAGGAAACTCCTTCTCAACAAATAAAATGAATAAAAACAGTATCAAACTTATTTTGAGATTTCATAGCTACTCTTACTGAGTATGTCTAATTATTATGCATTGCTGACCCAGTTTTGATCAAATGTAGGAAAACAAGTTATATAACTGAAAATCAATGTCAGATCTACTTGCTTGACAAAATAATTTTAACAGCAATCCAGTTCAGCCAGGTGAGTCCATACAGAATCTAATGCCTGCCAATAAGCATCACTCTTTTAATATTTTGATTTATCAAATAAGATACACAGAAGAAAACATTGAAATAATTTACCTTGGTGAGATAATATTGAGACAAAATGGCTGCATTGAGAGCCCATTCTATTGGGTAGTAGCCACTATACTCAAGCTGCCGTTTGAGAGTGGTGTGGCAATACTGTGCAGCTTTCTCAGTCATTTCCAGGTGTTGGTAGACTTGGGCCAGGTAATACAGTGTGTGAGTATAGACTTTCTCAAACCTGGGGAAAGAACGTCTCAGTTTTAATGATACGAAATAAACTCTTTCACCATATTTCCATTTTATGCTCCAAGTCACCCACCTTTTTGATCGCTCTTGGTCTGAGAGTTTCTCTTCTGCCATGAAGTGCTCGCTGGAATCAAGGGGAGGATTCCCATTCTGCAAAACACAGCATGTGCTGAAGGTAACGTATATAGCAAACGTGTGCTCACTCTGCTGGCTGCATTTGGGTACTACGGCAACACTTGTTTACAACTAGGAAACACTCTAAGGCAGGGGTGTCAAATTCAAGACCCAGGGACCGGATCTGGACCGCAGGGTGCTTAGATGTGTCCCATGGGGCACCTTGGAAACAACGAAGGACCAGCGCTTGATGCCTTTGCCAGGGAAAATGGAGCTCAGGGGGGCTGTCGGTGGCCCTCCTGAGCTCCGTTTTTACTGGCAGAGGGTTGCAGGAGGCCGTCCCAGCCAAAAACTGAGATTAGGAGCCTGTTTTCGCTGGCAGAGCACTCGGGCCACCACAGGTGCCCCTGACACAAGTGACGTCAAGCTGGTCATGGCCACCCCGGCCCCTGAAGTCAAACACAACCGTGATGCGGCCCTCAATGAAATCGAGTTTGACACCCCTGCTCTAAGGAATCACTCCAAATGTATAAACAAAATTAAATAGCAGAAATTAAAAGCAATTAAATTGTTTCTCTTCAGGAGAAAAAAATTATTTCAATTTATATGACCGCCCATCTCAAATTCATGACCCTGGGCAGCTAACAATAGTTATGGGCACTAACCAAAACATAAAGCAATAAAAAAAATGCGATAAAAACAACAAGACTGGCTCTGCTACACATCCAGATCACTGAGCTTTATTGCACAGCATATTCTGTTAGCCACTTAGGTTTAACATACGGTATGTTCCGTTTTCCTTATTCCAACAAAGGAGATAGAAAGGTAACATTTTTAAACGAAGGACAAGTAATCTAGCACCCAGAGATATCAACATGCAGATGACCTTTCCTGCCCTTAAGTACTTAAGGTAATAAAAATAAATAACTTAAAAATTGGTGTACTTAAAAGCAAAACATTAACATCAAGCATAATCTTGTTTACAAGAATTCCTTCTTGATGGCACATAATCTAAAGGCTTAAAAAAAAGTTGGGTTGCTGCATTCCAATACTTTACAGGTAGTCCTCAACTTACAACCACAATTGAACCCAAACTTTCCATTGTTAAGCAAGACAGTTTTAAGTGAGTTTTTCATAAAAATGGCCCGTTTTTCACCCATTTTTGCAAAAAACAGGCCATGCAG
>JANHFT010003171.1:407810-418831 GCA_032467955.1 Pseudoxenodon macrops | reverse complement strand
AGAATGTTTCTGTGGGCAGGGAGAAGGCAAAAACGACCTTGTTTTTGAGGAAAACGACCTGATTTTTGGCCATTTTTTGCAAAAACGAGTTTTTGCCTTCCCCCAGCCCATAGAAGCATTCTGCAAGCCTCCCAAACTGCACACCCAGTTTTTGAGGAAAACGGACCCATTTTTCGCAAAAATGGGATGCAGGGGCGGGGCTTCATGAAGCCAAAATTGCTGTATTCGGTATATAAGACACAGCAACATTTCTACCCTCTGTTAGAGGGGGGAAAGGTGTGACTTATACTCCGGAAAATACGGTACATGGCTTGGTAATCCACCAGAATGAAAGGCAGGCCGAACACTTGTAAATCAAAAGACAAACAGAAAGGACCAAATGGAATACTTTTTAAACCTCTACTAGGGAGCATCCAATCAGATACAATCTTATAGAACTTGGATGCACTTCTATGCAGTGGAATGACATAAAGAGAATAACAGATCTGGTATGGAAAGACGACTAATGAGTAAACTCCAGTAAAAGATGACGTCTGACAGAGAACCCATTAAAACTGTATTTGAAGAATTGGCGTGTTACTTCTAGTTGAAAGAAAATTCAGTTACATAAGCCCTGAACAATAACACAAACCCAAGTGAAATATTTTCTACATCCACATGCATTCATTCACCAATTTTCTGCTATAATTCATTAAAATATATCTGAAAATGTCTCCTGGGGTAGCTCTGTATATAAATAAAGCCAAAGATGGCTATAACAATAGGTCCATTGTGCTAATGTAACAATATAACAAAATCCACTGATTGTAATGCATGTTGAGTCTGGCCCATTACCAAGTGCTTTATAAAACAAACAATGAAATTTGACTGTTCTTTGTAGCATTATAGCCACACAACAATACTCTTATACTAGAATATTTCAATACAACTAGTAAAAACTAACAGAAGTAATTGTAAGATCATTTTGGAAATTCTTTAATAGCTAAAATGTTTAAAATGTTAATACAATTTAATGTTGCACTGATGTTAATATTCTAAGCATTTTTTGCACCGATGCTTAAATGCCAATGATTTTTTTGCAACTGCAACATTTGATACCTCAGCTAGGTTTAGCTATCGGTTTTCAAAAGCATGACACAACACATAAGAGGAAAACCTTTTAAAAACTTTGTGCGCATTTTCTCAGAAAACTTAATCATCCACATAAGTATCCAAGGAATACCACAAAATTATGAAATAAACTGATTCACATATTACCTCTTTCATGTACTGATTATATAAAGCCTCTGCAGATTCCAGATAAATCTGTGCTGTTTTAATGTCATTTCTTTCTGACCAGAGGATACCCAGATTATTCTACAAAACATGAACAAATGGGTTATTTTTTAAAATGACAAATGGCACAAAATAGATAACCTGAAACTGAAATTACATAGGAATGATATGGGGTCATTTCAAATGCTATATGAATTGCACTAAACAGAAATACTAGAATCATTTCAAGTACTGGAAACATTTCATGTTTTATTCAGGAGCAGTATCCTAGGAAACAAGCTTTTATTTAATGTCAATTCTACCTACTAGGACCAGTAAAAATTATCCAAAATATTGCATCAGATATTTTCAATTCCATAATTTTAAGGAAAATTTTGAGTAGCTGAAGACATAATGTAAACAGAACGTTACTAACAATGGTTCCTATCGCTCAATGTTATTTGGCAGGAAATACCAAAATTAAGGAATTTTTAATGTAATGCATAAAATTCCTGACTGCCCAGAGTGATCCAGTGAATAACTGAACAGGCACTCAACTCTGGCTTCAACAGCACAGGATATTCCTAAACTGCAAATGATGCTCGCTTCCAACAGAGCAGTATGCACTAGTTCCCTTACAGCCAGTCTACTGCTAGATAGAACAGCTGAGCTTCCTTGATGACTAACACAAACACAGAATTGATGACAGCAAAGAGACACAGCATGTCAGACTGTTACCATTCCCCCACTCCCCAACTCTTATATTGCCTAGAATAGATATTTATTTTGCAGACTTCCAGTATGAAGGTTGACTCAGCCTTCCATCCTTCTGAGATGGGTAAAATGAGGACCCAGATTGTTGGGGGCAATAGACTGACTCTGTAAAACACTTAGAGAGGGCTGTAAAAGCACTATGAAGCTGTATATAAGTCTAAGGGCTAAGTGCTATTGCTGTGAAGTAATTCTAATAATTAAATGGTAAAGTACTTATTCTGATTTGTGAAAGATGCAAAGGAGCCAGCCCCTTTCACAGGGTCTCTTATTAGCCAATTCCAAAGCTTTATCCCAACAGGATAACCACTTTGAGGAATTGACCAAGGCAATACTGCTGTCTGATCAAAGCTTGCAACAGATCACTCAACGGTGAAAACAATGCATCTGTCAATACTGAAACACCATTTACACTGCAATATTCTGCTTTTACCAGCTCATACAGACTAAAGTCTTATTACTCTCAGAACTCTGCATCACTGTCCAGCCATCACTGCCCAGCGCGGCCTTTTGTCAAATCAGTATTTTCTTTTACTATTTGACAATCCTCCAAACAGGCCTGTGTTAACACATGGGCCTGATGGGTCGTTGCCAGTGGGCCCCAGGAGCATAGGGGCCCCATACTAAATCTGTGTATGTTAGCCCTTCAATGCACCTTGTATCGTAGAAATACAACATTTTACTGCATTTAAAAAAATAATACTAATATGCAAAATATACGTTTAATTTTATCAACCGTTTACATTTTTATTCCTGCGAGTAGTTGTCATAGGAGCCCCAGTATAAACTGATTTGCCAGGGGCGGCCCATAATGCTGTTAAGACGTGCCTGTCTCCAAATAGTCCTTCCGACTCAACTCTGCAGTTAGACAATACATGTAAAGCAGGGATCTCCAAACTAGGTTACTTTAAGACTTGTGGACTTCAACTCCCAGAATTTCCCAGCCAGCTTTCTGAGAGTTGAAGTCTACAAGTCTTAAAGTGGTCGAGTTTGGAGACCCCTGATATAAAAGCAGTTCAAGTTCCTGGGTCCGAACTGGCTGGCTAAGGGGAAAGCTTGCAGAATGCAATACCTGCATCCTCATCTTAACTGTATATTGCATCTTGGACATAAATTATCCAGGATACATCCTGGACATAAATTGTTTCAACTCCTACCCTCAAAATGACACTATAGAGTACTGCACACCAGAACAACTACACACAAGAACAGGTTTTTTCCTGAATGCCATCACTTTGATAAACAAATAATTCCCTCACCACTGTGAAACTATTTACTAAGACTATATTACTATTACTATTAGTCTTCTCATCGTTCCTATCACCCATCTCCTCCCACTTATGACTGTAGAACTGTAACTTGTTGCTTGTATCCTTATTTTTATTGATAGTTTCCTGATTGCCTCTTTGTACCCTATGATTATCACTAAGTGTTGCATCTTATGATTCCTGACGAATGTATCTACTCCTTATTCTATTCCTACTCCTTATTCTATTCTATTGCTTATTCTATTCCTTACTTTATTCTATTCCTTAATCTATTCTATTGCTTATTGTATTCTATTGCTTATTCTAATCTATTCCTTATTCTATTCTATTCCTTATTTTATTCTATTCCTTATTCTATTCTATTGCTTATTTTATCCTATTCCTTATTCTATTCTATTCCTTACTTTATTCTATTCCTTACTTTATTCTATTCTATTGCTTATTCTATTCTATCCTATTCCTTATTCTATTCCTTACTTTATTCTATTCCTTATTCTATTCTATTCCTTATTCTATTCTATTCTATTCCTTATTCTATTCTATTCCTTACTTTATTCTATTTCTTATTCTATTCTATATTCTATTCTATTCCTTACTCTATTCTATTGCTTATTCTATTCTATTGCTTATTCTTTCTATTCTATTCCTTGTTCTTTTCTTTTTTATTTCGGATACTCTGCTCCGACTTCTTCCCCCCCTCCCCTCTTCCCCAAACGAAGCAACGCCGCCGAGCTTTCTCCTATATCCCCGCCTGCCGCCTCTCCTCCACACCCCGGGTGCTGCCGTTGCCTTTGGCGGCCTCCCCCAGAGGTGCCGGGCGACGCTCCAGGCTGAGGGGGGGGGGGTTTCCCTTCCCGCACCTGGGCCTGGATGTAGAGGGAGACGCAGTCGCGGGCGAGGCGGTGCCGCTCCAGCAGCTGCAGGCACTTGGCCAGGTGCTCCTCGCCGGCCGAGCACTCCTGGGTGTCGGTGTGGTTCACCCCCAGCTCGTATTCCACCACGGCCAGCCGCACCGCGCGTAGCCGCTGCTCGCCCTCGGACGACGCCGCTGCCGCCGCCTCCTCCTCCTCCTCTTCCTCCTCCTCCTCTGCAGGGCCGCCGGCGCCTTCGGCCTCTCCGGCTTCCCCGGCGCCGAGCAGCTGCTTGAGGTCTTCGAGCAGCTCCCGCGCGCTGTACTTGGAGCGGTAAGGCTCGGTGTCCGGGTCCTTCTTGGACTCCACGTAGGAGAGGTTGAGGGCGCTGCGGAAAGTGTCGCACAGCGAGGCCCACTCGGCCGCCGTCCCCGTCGCCGCCATTTGCCCGCTCGGCGCTGCTTCTCGGAGGACGCCGCCGCTTAGCTGAGCTGCTCTCCGCAGGCGTCGCCGGACAACACCCCCCACCCACTCCTCTTGCCCGGCGCTCTCCTCAATAGTCCGCATGCGCGGAGAGATACGCACGCACGCTCGCTCACGCGGCTGTCTTCCCTCAGTCAAAATGGAACCGCCGCCGCCCGCCGCCGGTGGGGGGGGGAAGTTGCTCGTGGCAACGGTCGCTAGGCAACCTCGGACTCTATGAGAGAAACCCCTTCGTTCAAGGGTCTCATCTAGATCAGGGGTCTCCAACCTTGGGCACTTGAAGACTTGCGGACTTCAAGTGCCAGCTGGCTGAGGAATTCTGGGAGTTGAAGTCCGCAAGTCTTCCAAGTGCCCAAGGTTGGCAGACCCCTGATCTAGAAGGTTGCTCAGCTCCCTCCAGTCCTCTCTGGTCCAGGGACATGGCCGAGCATGTAGTTTTTCTGACACCAAAATGGTTTTGCCATTGCTTCCCCCCACCCCCATGTTCTTTTCAACTTCCCTACTGAATTATATAGCCCTTAGCATTTCTTTGGGGTCGCCCATCCAGGTATTAATCCGCTGGGACACTGGTTAGCTTTTTTTCAAGTTAGCTTCCACTTACATAACGAGTTACAGAGTTGGAAGGGACCATGGAGGTCTTCTAGCCCAACCCCCTGCCCAAGCAAGAAACCTATATCATTTCCAACAAGTGGTTGTCCAGTCTCTTCTTAAAAACCTCCAGTGATGGGTTAGGGTGATGGAGCACCCACAACCTTTGAAGGCAAGTGGTTCCACTCATTAATTGTTCTCACTGTCAGGAAATTCCTTAGTTCTAGGTTGCTTGGCTTCTTAATTAGTTTCCATCCCTTGCTTCTTGTTTTGGGAAATAGGTTGAGCCCTCTTTCAAATATTGGACGATTGCTACCGGTATGAAGTCACCCCTTGTCCTTTTCACTAGATTAGATATGCACAATTCCTGCAACCGTTCTTCGTATGTTTTATCCTCGTGTCTCCTAATCATCTTTGTTGCTCTTCTCTGCACTTTCCAGAGTCTCAACATCTTTTTTTATATTGTGACCAAAATTGGATGCAGTATTCTAAATATGGTCTTGCCAAGGCATTATAAAGTGGCACTAACCCTTCACATGATCTTGATTCTACCTTTCTATTAATGCAGCCTAGTTCCACCTAGTTTAAAAATCACTTTGACCTCTAGCTGAAGAATCCTGGAAACTAATTCTACAAAGAAAATAAGCAGCACAGACTCTTCCTGTTTCAATTTTCATTATTTTAAAATTAAATTCATTATTGAAATTATCCAACTTTTTCCTCACTCAAAGTCACGGCAGGTTTCCCAACAGTGTGGTGCTTTTTTTAATATTATATCCAATCTTTGGCCATTTGGAATATTTAGCATTTTCTTTCAAAGGATTCCTAGGCACTATATGAAACTTTGCATCTTTTTGGTTTTCTAATAGTAACTACACCACTAGTTTATTAGAATTTCAGTTCCATCTCTGCAGGTTACACAGAACTTTGATTTGGGTAAACTTATAAATATATATATATATATATATATCTAAATGACTTTAAATGGCCCTAAACCGTTTAGGTTAACCCTACTTTAAATTGCATTGCTCTTGCAAATAGACTATTTTCAAGGAATAGTCAAATATATTAGTTGTTTCTTGAGTAGATCTCGTTTTGGAGCAAATAATAATAATAATCAGGGCTAGAGGAGTCACAGATAGTGTAGGCCAGGGGTGTTAAACTCAAGGCCCGGGGGCCAAATCCAGCCCGCAAGGTTCTTAGATCTGGCCCACAGGGCTTCCCTGGAAACAGCAAAGGACTGGGGCCTGCAGTGCCTCTGCCAATGAAAATGATGCTCAGGACAGTGTTTTCTCTGGCAGAGAACTCAGGCCACCACAGGCGCTGACATGAGTGATGTTGAGCTGGCCATACCCACTGCGGCCCTGAGGTCAAACACAACCCTGATGTGGCCCTCAATGAAATCAAGTTTTTCACCTCTGGCGTAGCCAATCTAGAAGTCTTTTTCAATCTCATCAACTTTCTTATGTATACTGCAACTCCCAGAATTCCTCAGCCTGCTTGAAATCTTGTCATGGATCCGCACCCCTCCCCCTCAACCCCTCTCCAGATGCAGGTTCAGAGGAGGGGGAGTTTTGAGTCTGCAGAAGAAAGCGTGGCATATTGGTCAGGATAAGGCCTCAGAATGCTAAGCCTGATAAAGCAGCCTAAGATGGGTTGATCAGAGAAGAAACAAGCTGAGGGAGGTGAGCCACAGCTGCAGCAAGTTGGCCAGAAGACTCTAGGCAAGGAGCAATGAGGAGGTCCACACTTCCTCCTGATCAAGGTCACTTAGAACAGGCAGGCACAATGCTGGTCAGCTAGACTACTCATGAGGTGACATCCTCACCTCTCATGAAGGGTTGCACTGGAGTTGCCTACTTAATCCCGCCCTGAGGACTTGAGTGTTGCTAGAGCAATGTGCCCAGTTCTGTGCCTCGGGTGCTTGTGTCATGTGCCTATTGGACTTGGTTTATGTAGGGACTCCTGCAATGCTAAGCTTGGAATCTGGACCGGTACAATGGGGGTGTTTTCTTAGGACCTGTTTGGGGGGGTTTGAATAAATACCTGTAGAACTCTTGCTGTACATTGTGGGGAGGGGGATGAGAGCAGCACAAGTCTGCACATCAGAAAGTTGCTGAAGTTGGGGGGAAAATTGGTATAGAACAATGTTTCTTAACTAGCAACTTGATGGATTAACTGCCAGAATTCTCCATCCCAGCCATTTTGGCTGAGAAATTCTAGGGGTTGAAGTCCACCTGTCTTCAAGGTTGTCGAGGTTAAGAAAAACTGGTACAGAAGAATTCTATCTCACCAGCCAGTTAGCACCATCTGATAATCTGGCATTTTGAGAATTTTGTGTGTGCTTTTGAGTTACTATATATACAATTGCATAAGTCTGCCTTCCCAAGCTTGCCTCGGTGATAACAGTGGACTCCCCTACCCTTCTAACGTGGCTATATCCATGTCCATATTGAGGGCTTCCAAATAGGGCCAAGCACAGCATTCCATGCATGCCATCATGGACAGACCTGGTCCAATTGTGATGAATCCAGAACACATGCTGCAAATCTCTCTCTTTTTTTTTAAAGCTTTGTAAAACAATCTTTAGGGGCAAAAAAAAAGATCAAGGCAACAATTTATGAGTTCACCTTAAAATCCTACTTCTATAAAACAATAGTCAAATTAACTACTAAGACTGCATTACTATTCTTCTAGTACTTATCTCTTCCCACTTATGGCTATATCCATGTTGCTTGTAACTTTACAATTTATATTGTTTTTGTTGTTTCCTAGTATGATTTGATTCTATGACTATCACTACCAGTAAGTGTTGTATGTTATGATTCTTGATCTTTGTTCTTATACTAAACCTCAACTGCTCAGTAACTAGAAAGAATTTTGCCCACAAGTTTGAATACCGCAGCAGACCTAAATAGAGCTTGCAAGCGCTTTATCTCCAAATCCATTACATGGGGAATTCCCCCTATGCTTTCTTCATTTCAGAGTACTATTACGGGCAAGAAAGGAATAATTCTGTTACTGTCCTTACACTATGCACAGTATTAAAAAATTCTAACTTCTTTAAGCAAATTACCCAGGGAATTACCGTAATCAAATCAACTTTCATCCAACCATTTACATGAAGGGAATTTTAATTAGACCAGTGCTTCCTGGTGTTTTTTTTTAATGGTGAACCGTGTTCTATAATAAAAAACTTTTGAGAGGTATCCTGTGAGCAGGGACTGGCCCCTCTGAGCAGCATGCTATATACACAATGTATCAGAAAGAGATCTGCAGGATTCCCAAATAAAATACAAATTCTATTTAATTCTTTAAATATCACCTGAAAAAAAATCAAGTAACATCTTTTAAATAAAATAGTCAATATTTACTTATACCAATAAAGGAATGTATTATAGAAAAAATAAAACAGTAATACAATTTCAACTTCTGCAATTTCAATTAAGTTGAATATTGAGTGTCTCCTTCCTCCATGTTAGGGCATATGCAAAAAAAAATATCATTGAATGCACTCTTCCAGATACAAAGGCTTTTGTAAAAATGTTTTTAGAATTATATTCAGTTGCCTTTTGTCCTATATCTGTCACATATGTCCTTGAGGTTAATTTATTTAACATCTAACCACCTTGCAGACTCATGGTTGATATAACTGAATAACAGTATTTTAAAAAAGGGAAACCAACCGAATGAACAAATCTCAATTTCGAAGAATTGGAAATGTGATATGAAATGATCCTCAAAAGCTTTCTTAAAAACCAAGAAGAATGGATGACTGTGTAGATCACTGTTTCATTAGAAATTCTCATTGGTCTGGAAAAAGTAAAGTGAAATAATAGAGAATGAGGGGGAGGGGGAAAGCCACAGGAAGCATCCACAACATATTCTCAAAATTTCTAATGCTATCAACCTCCGAAGGCTAGAGATTTACTCCTGCCCAAGATATTGCGGCACTGCAACTAATTGTGACAGTGTAGCAGTTCTTATGATTTAATCTTTTCAACCTGAATTTTTGCAGCCCAAATTGAATGAATGAATGAGACACATCCAGGCTAATAATCAAAACACAAATTACCAGGCTAATAAATAAAGTGTAAATTAATTTTACTTATGGTAAAACAAGATGTTCGAGTCCCATTTTGACATATTAACAAATTATCAAAAAGCTTGGTTATAGTTCCGTTTTTGGCCCCGGTTTCTGAACCGATCAGGCCTGTTGAAACCACCATTTCGTCTTCCATTCCTGAAATCCGAGCCTGAATTTCGGCCTCCCTCACGTGGCATATTTTCAAGCTCAGGCAATTCTGTTGCTACAGAAAGTTGCCAGCGTCTTGTATCTTGCCATGTTTCCTAATTAAAATTTAAAAAAAAAAGTTATTCTATAGAGAGAGCAGAATTGACAAACTTGCATGCTGACCAACATTTCCTACTAAATGCACAGTAATAAAAAATGCTTAAGCTTCACCAAAGAGACACACATGAATTATCACGAACTACTTTTTGTACCTGAATTCAAGAGGTCTTTTGCCTTCTTTCAATGTTTATAGGGCATTTCAAAACTTGGTATTTAAGGTAACACTGAGAAAACAGTGTAAATGAAGGTTGCTTTCATAAGTTTGAAGCACCCTTATCAAACAAGAATAGGAAAAGGCAACTTATTTAACCCCTGAATAACAAACAATCCATTCTTTAAAAAAGGATGTACAACCACACCAGCAGCACATCCTCAGCCTAAGTTTGAGATCATGAGATTCTCACAATAGTTTTAGAGGCCTCATCAGAGTGACAAAATGTGCATTATGATGGCATCATGAAGTTTTCATCATTTGCTCCTTACTCCTCCAATGCATGCCTGTGCCTACAGTGTAGATCAACTAACATTTATGTTAGTTGAATAAGATACATCTATCTTATTCAGCTGTCTAGAACAAATACAAAAAGTTTAAACTACATGGATAAAACTTCATCCCTAAGGCGATAAAAGAGGAATTTTGTACAGCCCAAGCTTGGGAAGGCATCGCATGGCCAGCAACTGCCTCGTGAAGGGCCAGGCCATGTGTGACTCATCAGCCGTGGGAGGAAGAAGATGGCGAAGGTCAGCTGGGGGCATGTGGAAGGCAACAGGGGCACTGAAGTGCAGGGCAGTGGGGGTGCAGAGTGGTTAAATGAGCATAGGGGTGGTGGTGTAGATAGGTGGGTGGGTGGAATTGAAGCGGAGATACTTATGCCATGACATCACTGTAATTTAGGAAACGTGACACAGCTGGCAAACTGCTACTTAATGGATTTCATTCTTGGTGCAGAACTAGGGGTAAAGTATGAAAAGAGCGAAAGGGGTTTTGGGGGTCCTAGTCTCCACTGCTCTACATGCCATACCAAACCCCTTCTTCCCATTAATATTATATGCTACAGCAGTGTTAATTCGATTCAATCCAATCACAACGGCCCTATTGATAATAAATACCGTATTTTTCGGAGTATAAGATGCACTTTTTCTCCCCCTAATTGGGGATGATAATTTGGGTGCATCTTACACTCAGAATGTAGCTTTTTCAAAGCTTTTTTCAGACCTAACAAGGTGAGGTGAGTGAAGAGATCTTTACAGCCTTTTTTCATTGCTACTCCCTCCAAATAAGCTTTTTTTTAGTCCTAAGTCTTTGCAGGCTTTTTTCATTGCTACTCCCTCCAAAGAACCTTTTTCCTTTTCAGGTACTAATGATCTTCCGGGATTTGCATGCTTTGTTCATTGCTTCTCTCTATCAGCTGTGCTTTAGAAGCTTTTTTTCCAGTCCTAATCAGGGGATAA
>JANHFT010003171.1:346258-360729 GCA_032467955.1 Pseudoxenodon macrops | reverse complement strand
CAGACAGTCGACCAATCAGAGAGCCGCGTTCTGGCGCCAAAACCTGAGGGCTTTGACAGCGGCGTGGATAGCCGGCATGTTGATTTACACAATCACGGGACATAACAAAAAACCTGGATTATTTTTTATTCAGTCTAGCTGCCCTCACAGAGTCTAGTGTTTCCAGTTTTCTGAATTTAGACAACATCAAGGAGAATGCAAAAAACAAAACAAACCCCTGAAGTGCCGGTATTAGCTTTTAACTTGTAAGGAGACGATGAGGGTTGATTTGGTTTGTTCATCTAAAGGATCATCATCCCAACATGTTATTCCTGATAACATTTCTTCCAAAGTGACATTATTTTATATAAGCAGTCTCGATGGACTTTGGCAGAATAAAAGGAGAAAGATTTACTTAAGCCTTTTCAAAAACACTCTGTATTATTTAATCTCTGTAGAAATTTTATGTTATGCTATAAAGGGACTATGGATTATTCAGTTTTATAAACATTTCCCTATCATTCTATAATTTTTACAACATAATAATTTTATCTTAGGAAATCTTGCAGAAAGGAGATGAAAGTTTTTGGGAGAAACCATAGCAGTAGAGATATTAAAGGGCATGATTGCTAATTATTGTGAATTTTATTGACATCCTTTATGAATTTTTTTAATTTCCTCATGAGCAATAACTGCAGTAGCAGCTATATTGCAATCCTGTATTGCAATAGGTACCATCATTCTAATTAGCTATTTGAATTTTGCTAATTAAGAACTACAGACAAAGGAGACAATGATTAAATATATGTTAAATATATTTTACTGTTCATACTGTGACCTAAGTATATATCTTATAAGCAACTGAAGAAAATGTGTGAGGTTGGATTTCACTGTCTACCATACAGTCCAGATCCGGAACCATAAAACTTTTCCCAAAATTGAAGGAATACTTTTGTGGGCATCTATTTGAGTAAAATAAAGAAGCAGATAACACTGTCAGGACCTGGCTAAAGAAAGAAAGTATGGAATTATTTCATACTGTTTTTTGGGAGCATGCTGGTTCAAAGCACTAGGTATTAGCCTTCTGAAATAAATCAGTTAGGAAACATAACCAAATGGACTAAATCTATTTTATTGTAAGGCTAGATTAACAGAATCTGGCAAATCTAAAAATCTAAGACTTCTCACCCTCCATTTTTTACTGCTTGCTCCAGTAGAGCAGCTCCTTCTTCCTTAGTTTCTTTCTCTGACTATTAAGTAACTGTGGGCTCTTCTCTTTCTTGATGGATCATTTCCTAGATAGCATCTAGAAGAGTAGCTTTCCTTAAAGCCATTAATACATGGGCCATGGCTGACATTGCCTTTCCTGCAGTCAGTCACTCTTACCTCAATTGAAGATGTGGAAGGGAGAATATAGAGCAGTCATGGCTAACCTTTTTCTGCTTGGATGCAATGCCCTCCCCCTGCTAATGCACGCGCTGCCCTCTCCCTGTGCTGCCTCCTCGCACATGCGTGTAGGTATGAACCCTCCAAATTTCTGGTTGGCCCGTTGTGCCATTTTTCACCCTCCTTTTCCTGAAGCCTGGGGAGAGAGAAAAATGGCACAATTGGCCAATCGAAAGTTTGATCCGGTTGGACCGTTTTTCACCCTCTCCAGCTTCAGGAAGCCTTTCTAAAGCCTGGGGAGGATGATAAACAGCACAATGGGAAACCAGAAGTTCGGGAATGATTTAGGTTGGTCTGTTGGTCCATTTTTTGCTCTCCTCAGGCAAGCTTCCTGAAGCCTGAGGAGGGTGAAAACAGCCTCCCCATACCCTCCAGAAGGCCGAAAATCAGCTGGCCAGCACGTAAATGCGTGTTGGAGCTGACAACCTCTCGCATGCCCTCAGATATGGCTCCACGTACCACCTGCGGCACACATGCCATAGGTTCACCATCACGGATATAGAGCATCGCCTCTTGATTTAAGTAGGCAGGATTGACCCATTTTATTCAAAAAAGATGGTTCTCCTTTTCTTTCTGCTTCTCACTATTCTTTCTGTTCTTTCCATGACCACATGCACAATTCAAATAATATCCAGCTCTGTTTTTCTCATCTTAACATTTTTTTCTTGTCTTACCCCCACCTTCCCCCTCTTAGCTCTTTTTCCATATTAAAATCTTCATCACCACCATCAAGCTGAGCAACAATATGTTTTAGCTTTCCTTAGAAAAGATGGATCCATGAGCAAAATTTTAACCGAGAAGTTTATGGGGGATTTTCAAGGTGTCCTAAACATGCTTGAAGTGAACAACAGAAGATGAATTACTTTGTAATCTCCCAACTGTGAATTTCGTCCGGAGCATTTAGTATTTGAATTTGAGTTAGACATGACCTAGTACAACGATTCTTGTGTTTTATCATTTGTCTTGGTCATTGTGTAGCATCATTGCCGAAGTAGATACTGTAAGGCTGTGAAGATGTATTCCTTGCATTCACAATGCTTTCCTGAAGTTCAAATCAATAACACAAATGATGAATGCTAGCAAGGCTTTGTGTATGTGTGTGTGTGTTTGTACACACATAACTCCCATAGGAGATTTCTGCCCAGAAACAAAGCATAAATATGCTCTTGTTCCACAGTCCAGTTTATCAGGATGGCAGATTCTTTCCTGGCTGAAAAACATGCTGCAGAAACTCAGCAAATGGAAAGATAACTACACTCGGATGACAATGAGGGTTAAGAGAAGGCTGTGCACTTCTGCCGGAAGGTTACAACTATATGATATATTGCTTAGGAAAGAAAGCATGAGATAAACAAATTAGTTATCAATAGTGGCATCCTTAGCAAGCCACAATGATGCAAAAATGATATGATGTTTCATTAGCTGTCATGAAACTACGGGAGGGGGGGAAATCCCTCACCTTGATTCTCCTAGCTTCACAACAATGACTGGCAAATTTCAACTTGAAATTTTCATCAGCATGCTCTTGCCCAAATCTTTCAATATTAAAGGACATGAATAATATGACCCACATGTCTGTGTTCTGTAAAATGCCAAGCTTGACAGCAATTTCTCGGTCAATTGTCCTTAACCACTTATTAGCATTTCTCAGGGGAAGCTTGTCAGTTGCTGTCATGGATCATCATTCCATCGCTGATCACAAAAGTCAGCTCTTCTTAGTTCACCATCTTTACGATTTTTGGTTTATCTTACACAATACTGACATCAACACAGTAACCATAAATAACCTGTATTTAGCACTGAATTTCAGTTAAACTCTTCAGTAGTGGAAAAACTCAATCACAGCATGTTGCTTAAAGTCACTGAGCTTTCCATTTCATGAATAATAGTAACACAACCTTTTCTGACAGAAACTGCCACCAGTTGTACGAAGAAAGAAATGCTAAAGAACACATTAGAGCTTCTACCACATCAATATCTCCATCTATTGGTGATTTATAACATTGGAGACATTTCCATTCTTTCAGCCCTTGGAGAATGTGATTTCAGTCAGCCAAAGTATCCCATCCTCCTCACCCTTCTAGACAGCACCTTTTAAAGATTAGGATTAAACCTTTATAAATTTCCCATTTCAATTCTTTTGAAAGACAGAAAAAAGAGTGAATCAACATTAAAGTCTAGTTTGTCAAGTACAGTTGCTGAGATTTACTCCATTTGCAGGAGACAGAGTATTTTAGAAAATGAATTCATTTCTCAAGCCTCATTTAATTTAATTGTAGGGGCAAATTTAATTAGCGAGGTGAAAAAATTAAAACAGTGAGAATTAAAGGCAGATTTATTTGTTTCTTTTTATAGTTCTTTTAGATCTGGTTGTTATGGTGATAGAGAATGAGAAGAAAAATATTAAATATGACCTTTCTCTTCAATCATCAGTGATAAATATTTTTTTAAAGTTTGTATTACAATTCTCTCAATGCCTCAGAACTTGTGTGGAGAAATATACACATTTTCAAATTAAAATTACTTTAGTATTGAATTATGCAGTATCAGATTATTACTTATTTTAACTGATATAATTATTGTTTGATAGGTAAGAAAAGGCATTTTTATACAAATGATAGGACCACTATTCATGTTGCTTATGTTTTATGAATTTGTTTTGTTTATAAAAATAGCTGATCAGCAATTTCTAATTTTGGAAGTGAAATGGAGTCCAAATAATATAAATGCTTACGTATTTAAGTTTCCTAAAACTTTATAGAAATGTAATGAATAACATTTAAGCTTCCAGGATCTTTAAAAAAAACTACAAAGAATTCCAGTTGGAAAGAACTGAAAAAGAAAGAGTCAGTAAGTGAAAAAATGCCACAGGTGATTGGTTCAGCTTTAACAGAAAATAAGTAGTTTTATCCTAAAGTGGAGATTGGGTTCATAGAGACTATTAAGTTCAAAATATACCTTACCTGCAGTATATAGAAAATTTTCAGAAGAGAATGTCTTTTGTTCTCCACAAGCAGCTGTTAGAGGGACATCAGTGATTCAACTGGTAACCTGAAAAGAAAAAAATAATAATTTAAACAGTTGTTCTGTTTAAGTGGATGGCTTGAGCAATATTTTCTATGATAGAGGTGTTGGGGAGGAGATAAGACAGGTTTGGCAAAAATTCCAGTGAAGAAATGGAAGAACTGCTGAGCGGTGAAAATGGAATTAGCAATGGCACCATAATTATCTGAGCTTATGGCAATGTTAGGGATACACCTGGGAAGAGATCAGCTGTTTCCCCAGGTATCATTTTGCCTTCAGGAGATCCCCCTGAAATTGGAAAGCCTAAATAGTTTAATTTATCCTCTTTCCCTATCATCAATTTAAAATCAAATGACAGAACTGGAATGAAACACTCTAAAGTAGTGTTTCTCAACCTGAATTTTCAACCTGAATTCTAAAAGAATTCTGGGAGTTGAAGTCCGAACACCTTCAAGTTGCCACCTCTTGCAAGATTCATGCTCTGTTTTTTGATCTCTCGTTTCTTTTTGAACAGCGTGTGGGCATACGGTGTGCGCACGTATACCCACGGACATGATTTACATGCATTCTACTCTTTGAAAGCATGTCATATTTAAAATAAGAAAGTAAATCATTTAAATCATAGTATAAATATGTATACTATGTATACATAAATAGCATATTGGTATAAATAATTAAAAGAGTATGAATAGTATAAATAATTAAATCATTTATCCTGAAAATAGCCCCAGATTTTTGAACACCTAAAGAATGTGCTGTTGGCTGCCTTGAGTGGCATTTGTGAGAAAGGCAGCCATGCAAATTGATTTAATAAACTAAAAAGAAAAAAAGAAAAGGGACCTTGATGTTACCGTACCTAAATAAATACTAAAGGGAAATATTCATGTGTATCTCAGTGGTGACCAGGATTTATACTCAAGTCTAGCCACTATAAATCCTGGATTTACAGCCAGAAGCTCTGATCCATGCCTATTTAGACACCTCAATCGAACTTCTGTAGGCAGGCTGACTTACGGAAGAGGCTGGATATTGCCCTCTATCTTAAATGCCTGACTTTCTGTTGTCTTTAAGCTAGTGATAGCAGAACAGAGCCGTTTGGCATTACTTGAGAAAACCAATAGGGCTCTCAAAGGCAGAGCTGGTTACACAGGGAAGATAAATAAAGGGGAAAATGCTACATATTGCAGAAAAGAAAGAATGGGAGAAAACAAATCTAATCTCAGTAGAGGCATTGTAAAATTGGGAATGTTCATCCTGTGATAAGCCTCCTTGCTACTTCTTGTCTTGTTCCAATGAGAGGGGCTTCCTTCAGACATCCAGATGTCTGGTGCAAAGGTTTGGTTCTGGAAAGCTTTCACTGGAATAGATAGCGATTGATTGATTGATTGATTGATTTACATCAAGCATTATTAGATAACAGATATAAGTATAAACATATTATGAATACAAGAAATGGATACGAATAAAGAGAATATTAGGACAGGGACGGTAGGCATACTTAGTAGACAATCTAAAGGTTAAAGTTTGGGGGTTTGGGGGAAGAAACTACAGAGTCAGGTAGTGTATTCCAGGCATTGACCACTCTGTTACTGAAGTCGTATTTTCTGCAATCAAGTTTGGACTGGTTAACCATATTTTTGTATCTATTGTGTGCTTGTGTATTGTTGTAGTTGAAGCTGAAATATTCATTGAAAGGTAGGACATTGTAGCAGATAATTTTATGTTGTAGCACATAGGTCATAGAGAAGATAATGGAGTTCTAAGTTGTCT
This sequence comes from Pseudoxenodon macrops, assembly GCA_032467955.1. NCBI lineage: Eukaryota > Metazoa > Chordata > Lepidosauria > Squamata > Pseudoxenodontidae > Pseudoxenodon > Pseudoxenodon macrops. The sequence goes on along the minus strand of JANHFT010003171.1, from coordinate 354,510 downwards.
AAGCCTAAAAGTTTAAGTCTGGTGGTATAAGATATTTTGTTATGAGCAGAGGAGTGGAGGACACTTCACGTGAAATATCTCTGGACTCACTTGATTGTATTAATGCCTGTTATACAGTGCATGTTCCAGACAGATGAGCTGTATTCAAGGATTGGTCTAGTAAACGTTTTGTATGCCCTAGTTTGCAGACCAATATTACCAGAGAAGAAGCTATGCAAGATTAGGTTAACAACTCTCAATGCCTTTTTGGCAATGCTGTTACAGTGGGCTCTGGCACTTACATCATTTGAGATGAGTACTCCAAGGTCCTTGACCGAGTGAGAGTCATCTATGAGGTCATATCCGCCCAGCTTGTATTTTGTGTTTTGATTTTTTTTTTTGCCAATATGTAAAATAGAGCATTTGTTGGATGAGATTTGGAGTTGCCAATTGTTGGACCATCCTGACACATAGTCAAGGTCTTTTTGTAGGGTGGCAATATTGTTGGTGGTGTTGAATAGTTTTACATCCTCAGTGAAGATAACACAGTTGCTTTTAATATGATCGCAACAGTCATTTATGTAAAGTATAAAAAGTGTGGGTCCTAAAATGCTTCCTTGGGGGACACCATGTTGGGGGACACAACACCTATATATAAGGGGTCCTTGGTGCTCTCTCAGCTTCCATGTTTTCTTTCAGGCGCTTTATTACCCAAACTAGATTAACAACATCAGTGCTAGTCTAGCACTGATAATGTTACCTAGTTTGTGTAATGACTAAATATGCAAGAAAACAAGCAAGCTCAGAGAACACCTGTTCTGATCTAGGCTTTACAAAATCACAAAATAGATTCCTTGTCCAGACAAAACCCCTTTTTATTTCGCTAATGTGAATTCCTAGACATTCACAGTCAGCAAGGTCTCGGGAAACAGTCTTTCAAGGGTGAATTGCAACCACAGACCTGATTAGTCCTTGGAGAGTTGCCAAGTCGATAGCTTCCAGGTGCAATGCTGAACAAGGAAATACTTGACAAGGAGTCTCTGTGAGGCACCAATTCAGATAAGCAAATCTTCACATTAATAAATGAACTAATTGTCTCCTGAAAACACCACTTTCACACCTATTTATTTCCTATGGGAGGGGCCATTCTGCATCCCCTTGAGCATTTCCCGAGTCGACCTCTGTTACTTAATTGTTCCCTTTTCCTGACAGCTCTGCACATGCGCACATCTGGAACAGGCGCCAATTGTTCTTCTGCCCCACTTATCTCTGACTCTGAAGGTAGCTGCTAACTGTCAGACGGCCCTGGCCCCATTTCTGCCTCCAACACAGAGCACTCATCAGAGCCTTCCCCAGACTCCAGGACTGGCCCATGTTCCTCCCTAGCTCCTCACTGTCTCAGTCTGCCACCAGCTCCGCTGGCTGCTGGAGGGTCACAATACAACCTTGTCCTTCTCTCACTTACTTAACCATTCAAAACTTAATTATGAATTAACACATAATGGATCAGCACATGAACATTAATTTGCTAGCTGTCCACCTCTTTGTCATCTTCAGACTTCCTCTCTTCTTCTTCCTCGTCCTCCTTTTCAGATTTCTCCAATTCTTTCTGTTCCTCTTTTTGCTCCTCCACTTTTAGTTGTTTTGTTAGCCGGGCTATTAGCTGGGATTTCAGACCCTTCGAGCTAAGAGTCCGACTTTCTAACTCCTTGCGTAGGTCATTCACCTAATTAATTTAAATACAGAAACCAGACATGTACTGTTTTATACAATCAAGCACCTTGAGAAACATATCCTAATCCATTCTAAAACATAATGAAACTAAACTTTAGCAAGTAAACAAAAAACTTGATAAAATTTAAGATAGCGCCTAAAAAAAAAGGTATATTTTTCCAACATGTCAGAAAAATAAATAAAAACATCCTTCAATATTTTTAAGAATTATGCTTTAAGTCAGGGCTTCCCAACTTTAAATTGCATGAACTCCAACTCCCATTGTTGACTGAGGAATTCTAAGAGCTGAAGTCCACATGTCTTAAAAGTTGGCAAGAAAGAAACATATCTTTAAGTTATGTATATATTTGGGGATCCATCCAATGATGACCCTTGCAATGGTCAGAAGGGACTCAATCAGCACAACTGATGAATCTTCCCCTTTCTGCTGTTTCACTTTTAAGGATCTTCTGGAGCTCCGAGTTCAGGATAGGATGAAAGGGAGGGGCATCTCATTGCACATGGCTGCCTTAATACTGGATCTAGTCTTCACTGCATTTACCTTCATTGCTTTAGGATCAAGTTTGGACCAATGTGTAGGAGTAGATATTTCTTTAGCTTCCCCATCATCTTTTTCCTCTTCATCCTAAAAAAAAACCCAAAGAAAAACATTTTTCTTCAGGAAAGTATCAAAACAAAAATCCGTCTTTTTTAAATTCTGCAGCTGATTTGGGCAAGGTCACAACTGTTTCATCAGATAGTCTTCTCCTAAAGTGACCATTTTAACAAAGCCACATACCACATTCTGCTATTTTAATAATGATCACAGTGCCTCTCTCATCAGCCAATAAGAGTCTCCTCTGTGAAACACAAAAGGGTGATAAAAAAAAACCAACAAACAACCAACATCAGGGATACACAGACATTTCTGGTCACCACTAACCACATAGCCTGTGATTTTCCCCAAATTTCAAACCACCCAAAATAATTCTCATTTTGTTAGACCTTTCACAGAAACCAAGATGCCAACAGCCATAAAAGGCTATGTAATTTCAACATTTTGCCTACTTCCAAGTACCATTTTATATATATATATTTTAAAAGGCTAACATACGAGAGAAAACTTAGGTTTTTTGTTTTTTTTTGGCTTTACACAATTCTTAACACTGAATCTCACTCAACAACTGGTCCCAGATTCCAGCAACTAATCTAAGATGTCAAAGATTTGTGAATTCAATGCACAGTTTTAATTCCAACCTGTTGCATCCGCATACACTTTAAAGTTAGTACACTAGCTGAAATTAAACCAAACAAAGAAAAAAAAAAAAGGATTCTATACTGCTGAAAGCTGGTTTATCAGTCACTGTTACCAGTTATGTTCCTTCTAGGTATGTTTGTGGTGTAGCATGTGATGTGCGTTTTGTGCCTGTGTTCCTGCGCCTGTGAGAAGCAGAAATAGAAAAAGGGATTAGCGTTCAGTGCCTGTTCTCCATCAGCCTCCTTGCGTTCACCCTGAAGCTTCTCGACCAGCTGCTGCTTGTATCCTCGGGAGAGGGTTTCCCACTCTGAGCGGGTGGGAAGGCAATGCCAAACATCCGGGAAAAATAAAACCACTGTCTCCACATGAGCTGGAACCGTACGCCCCTTGTGGGTCTCCTCAGGGCGATGGTAGCGAATCTCTGCAAAACGGTACCTGTTGCAAGGGAAGAAGCATGTTGGAAAAAAAATTCTAGAACACATTTTATAGAGCCTAGTTCACTGCAGCACATCAAGTAAAGAAACTTTGCTGCGACAACCTGCATTTTTTTTAAAGAAAAAAAAAACCGAAAGCCATATATTCTCTTTGGAAACCGTGAAGAATTTATTTTAAGACACCTGCTCAAGAATGTACATTAATTGCCAAAGGCCACGCACGCATTGGCTACTCCGTGTCAAAACGCGCATTGGACTGAATTTAGGTTTAGTAGCATTATCTTTTAAATTTGGTGTATAACTGCTTGCAAAGCATAGACAGGTGATTTAACATCGAACTAGAAAATTCAACAGGAGAAGATATGGCTACCCCAAACATCTAATTGTAACACGAGAATAATGAAATGAAGTTTCCTTGACGATCTCCTCCAGCTATGCGTGAAATGAAAAATATTTTAACATACAGGCATTGCAAAATTCATACAACAAATACATGATTCTTAAAAGCTCGTTTTTCAAACCTTTTGGCACCAAATCACATTTGTATTGTTAACTAGGACAGCAACTTGAGTAGTTTACCTGGATAACTACTGGATCCTGATAAAGAAAGGAAGAGGCTGGCTTTGATAAAATCATTTCAATTTAATGCATGCTTCAAGTTCTCCAGAATATTTCAAGAACACAATACTTACCATTGTGTGCAAACACTTAAATCAATTCCTGTTAGGGCCCTGCAACACCGGATAGCCGTTTTAATCAGCACAGATGGGTCTTTCTCTGGGTCAGGTCCATCCAGTGAAGGTGACCAATGTCCACCAATAGCCATGGCTTCATCTTTCCCTTTCATACCCACTAAAAACTAGAGAAGAAAGTTACTTAATTAATACTTAGCTACAAGAGGAAAAAAAACAACCTCTGAACTGCGAAACAACCACACTGAAATCCTAAATGAGTGTTGGTTGGTTTCTTAGCATAAGCAAGTCTGGCTGGATGTGTGAGTCTTATAGCAAAACCCTATATGACAAATTCCATGTGAACATAATTTGTTTTTATTTTAGAATCTGTGACCTAGAGGTGGATTCCTACCGGATCTAACCGGTTCTTTAGAACCATTAGTAGCTCGGCGATGACATCACGGAGTCGGTTCCGTCGGTGTCTCCATAGCTATTTTTTGCTTCTGCGCATGTGCAGAAGCTATTTTTTATTGCTGTGCGCATGTGCGGCGCAACCCTGAGCAAACCAGCAGCAAAAGGATCCAGGACCCAACCCTGCTGTGACCTATAATAAAGTAGCAGACTTGCAAAAAAAGATGAGTTCAGCTTTTGTTTTCCACATTACATTTCAGCAATGGAATAGGTTTAAACATCATTACCCATTAATTTTGCAAGTCGCCTGTTTAGGTTCTGCCATTGGGCAGAAGCTGCATACAAAACAGATGGAAATAGTCTAATAAAATAACTTTGTGAATGCTAGTGCAGAATACAGAGTTGAAAATATGAAATGATTTTACACAGCTAAAAATAAGCAGATGCTAACTTGACTAACAAGCTGGACTTAAGACACAAGAATGCAATCATGTTTCAAATGCTCCCAGATAAAGCAGCACAGAAATTCTATGTCCACGAGTGGAATTAAACATCTCATCCACCATATATTCAACATGATCGCTGGTAAGGAATGATGGAAACTAAAGCCAGACAACCAACTTCGATAAGGACTTTGTAACAAAATGTTTTTACTAGAATTTATTTTAACCTTTATAAGTCTAGCGGGGTGTTGGAAACCATCCCGGATTTCTTGTGAATCTTCAGCAAGGGCACATGATTTGTGATAAAGATCTTCCATGCTTGGACTAGCCATGAGCATCACCTGTTAGAACAGCAAGATAAGCATCATGTGAAATAAGCAATGCTACAAAATGTAGTACAAAACCTGACCCTCCAAAGATAATTAAAGAGGTGTTTGGGGTGTGAAAGGGGGAAGGGGTCCGATTTGCTTTTTTTATGGCAACCCATCAACAAATGGCCAAAATCTGATGCAAATCTGAGTGACCTATATGAAAAAGTAAAAATTTGCATACTGTATATATTTTAAAGGGGTTAATTTAAGAAACATCACTTAATGCTTAATTTTTGATTCAATGCTCTTTAGATATTCAAATTGCAACCTTAAAAGTATTTACTCTCTACATATAAGTTTCAAAGGTCCACTAAGATACAAAAGCAACTGCTTATTCCTATCAATTTGAAAATCAAACATTAGTGCTCAGAACAAAATAATTTGACCATGGCATTCCTGTTTTCCAATGAATTATGTGATGTTCAAGCAATTCTTTTTATAATCATCCTGATACATTTACACTTTATTTTAGGATCAGACAGGAAAAAAGGCTGAATCCAGACCCGCTCTAGTTCCTGAGCCCTTTATTAAAAATAAAGAATGCTTCTGATAGAACTAAAATCTCTCTGGATTTGTAAAGAAGATTGTGGCACCTGGGATGCCACACACACCTTTGCACTGTAAAGATGATCAGCATCTGCTGGGTCCAGAACAGCGGTGTTCTTATCCAGGGGGTCGACTTCTCTTTGCATTACATAGAAGTTGCAGTAGTTTCCCAGCTGAAATGGTCTTGGCATAGGAAAGGCATCTACCCAAGTAAACTGGGCATCAAAGAAGTCACTTGGAATATATAAGTTCTGGTATCGTCGCCTCAGTTCCATCATGTCACAACTAAGGCTTTAAATGATAAGAATATTTATTTTACAAATGTAAAGACATCCAAGCATATAAAAAGTTCAGTCTTGCCCAGGGGTGAAATCCAGCAGGTTCTGGAGAACCGGTAGCGGAAAATGTTGAGTAGTTCGAAGAACCGGCAAATACCACCTCTGGCTGGCCCCAGAGTGGGGAGGGAATGAGGATTTTGCAATATCCTTCCCCTGCCATGCCCACCAAGCCACATCATGCTCACAGAACCAGTAGTAAAAAAATTTGGATTTCACCATTAGTCTTACCAAATATAGACCTGAGATAAACAGTTTGGTTTAGCTTTTGTTTGGATTTAGAAATTTGTAATTTTTAAGGCATTTTGACAGACCATGCTCAGAATAGCAGCCTTTTATTATTTTGGCAGTCTTCATTAGCTTGGACAGTTGGCTAGAATTTTAGGGGCTGTAAATAGAACTGCGAGTCTGGAAAGGATGCTTTTTTAGGTTACAATGAATAAAAATGAAGATTCTTAGCCTCACCCATTCCATACTTCAGGCTCTTTCCATAAATAAAAGTAAAAATGAGATGCATTAAGCAACATACCAATCTAATGAGAACTTGGAAAACTGCACTGTATAGCGAGGCACAACACGCCGGGGTCTTCGAGGGGATCTTTCTCTCTCTCTTCGAGGGGATCTCTCTCGGGAACGTTTTCTCTGGGGTGATCTTTCTCGTGACCTGCGCCTCTCGCGCTCTCTCTCACGACTTAAAACAAACATGAAATATATATTTATTTTACTCTCTGTGGCATTAGGAATGTACCAAACAAAGTCTATCATTCCAGCAGCAGGAATTGCCCATGAAATTTAAATAATATTCCTATACATTTCCTTTTATCAAAATATTGCTTTTATCTCATCTTTAAATAATTATCCATGAAAGAAAATTAACTGGAATTTTATAACACACCTTCTGTCATCTTTTCTGTTAGCCATAGGGTCTCCTCTGTCATTCCGGCCTGAAAATCTAGGCGGTGGATCTAATCTTCGGGCTGGCTGAGGCTGTGAAACTATTCGAACAGGAGGCTGTAGCAAACCAGCTTTGGGGGGAGGGGGGAAGGAAACCACAAGTTTTTAAAAAACGTTTTCATAATATTGTATCAATAAATCTGTTGGATTACTTTTCATATTTTCAAGGCGGGAAGGTACAAAACTTTCTAATAAATCAAAGCCTTCATTAAGACAGATTTAACAAATCAGGGATGAAGCTGGTTTATTATGGAGACACTGAATAACATACTTAGTTTGTGGCTTGTAACTTGCTGCAAATGCCAATAACAGGACCCAGAAATAGCTAACAGCCATACAGCTTCATAGTGCTTTACAACCCTAAGCGGTTTACAGAGTCAGCAGATTGCCCTCAACAATCTGGGTCCTCATATGGGGATTGTCTGGAATTTTGTACATCACCCATGAGTGTTACATTGAAAAATACATATGAAGGGAATCAATTTGTTTTTCCTTTCTATTGCAGGGATGTTGCTAACAGATAACCTGGGAACTTTAGAATAAACTTCTGATCCCTTCCCAGTCAGGTGGCAGTAGAGTACTTTGCCTGTTCAAGCCACTGACGACAAAACACAAAATGTAGATGATAATGTCTGACCCATCTATGTTCTTGAGCAGCACATGAAAACATACTGTACCTCATCATATTAATCAAAAGTCCCAAGTCATGCTTCAGGGAATACCTTTCTGTTGTGGCGGCTGTAATAATGGCTGGGGCTGCGCCTGAAGCAAAGGTGTTATAGAAGCGGCTGACATTTGTGCCTGCAAGAGAGGCTGGGGCTGCGCTTGGACACTGAACGCAGGCTGCTGTGCGATGGGCTGCAGCCCTGGTGGAGGAGTCTTGAGTAAAGGCTGGGTCTGAGCTTGGTTCTAGTAAGGGGGGGAAAAAGAACGTCATGTGGCGGCTCAGCTTCACCTGAAAGGTGTCAATAACAGTACCGTGTTTTCCCAAAAATAAGACAGGTCCTTATTTTCTTTTGACCCCCAAAATAAGCGCTTGGCCTTATTTTCAGGGAGGTATTATTTTTGAGGTGCAGGAGGCAGCGAGCGTGGTCACCTCATGGCTGCTGCTGTGTTTTGGGGAGGGCTTATTTT
>JANHFT010003171.1:322534-340231 GCA_032467955.1 Pseudoxenodon macrops | reverse complement strand
GGGCCTGCAGACTGCTTCTGAGTGCTGGGGTAAGGCAAAAACACCTCCGTTTTTGTGAAAAACAAACAGAAAACAGGCCATTTTTTGCAAAAACAGGTGTTTTTGCCTTCTCCCAGTCCACAGAAATACTCTGCAAGCCTCCCAACCCTCTGCGCACCCCGTTTTTCGCAAAAAATACCAGGGGCGTTTCTGCCTTCCCCCAGCCCAGAGAAACACTCTGCAGGCCTCCCAAACCCTCTGCGCACCCTGTTTTTCACAAAAAAACAGGTCAAAAACGGGGGAGATTTTGCCTACCCCCAACCCACAGAAACAGTCTGCAAGCCTCCGAAATACTCTGCGTACCCCGTTTTTGCAAAAAATTGGCCCATTTCCACCCTCTATTGGGGGAGGGGGGTTAAGGTGCATCTTATACTCCGAAAAATACGCTATCCAAATTAATAGCAATATTTTCCAAATCTTTACTTTTACTTTTTTCTACATTCATTATAAGCTAAATATAACTATTTCATGCATTCATTATTAAATGGTATATAAAAAGTGACTAAATCCATGACAAATAATGCTTATTGATACAGCAAGCAATGGTGCTATATATATTAATAAGCCTTTCGTGGGTTTAAAGACATACAGGTAATCTTCAATTTACAACCACAATTGAGCTCAAAATTTTGGTTGCAAAATGAAACATTTGTTAAATAAAATTTGCTCCATTTTATGACCTTTCTTGCCACAGTTGTTAAGTGAATCACTGCAATTGTTAAATTAGTAACATGGCTGTTAAGTGAATCTGGTTTGCCCATTGATCTTGCTTGTCAGGTCGCAAACAGTGATCACATGACCCTGGGACACTACAACATCATAAATTCAGTTGCCAATTGTCTGAATTTTGATCACATGACCACAGAGATGCTGCAACGGCTGTAAATGTGAAAGGCCGCATTTTTCAGTGCCATTGTAACTTGAAAAGTCTCCTTTGGGTCACATTGGACTCTTATAACATATCAGTATGTTTTTTTTGGCAACAATAAAAAGGTGCTTTGTTTAAAATATACATTGTGGCCCTTCTGCCCAGTCCATAAAAAAAAAAAAGCCCAAGACAGACACAACAAAAGAACCATAAAGAGTTACACAAACCTGCTGTTGTACACTATAGAGGGTCTGTTGAGGTTGTGAATATTGCTGAAAAACAACAAACTGGGAATAACTAAAATGTATATATACACAAAAATATATTGCCCTATGACAATCTCAGATGTAAAATAACATTAATCTATTGCTCTAAATTAACAAAATTTTGGTAATATTTTACTAGGTGCATAAAACTGAACTGAAATACAGAAAATATATTTTCTCAAATATCACTCTAGATTCTACAACATGAATGGATGTGTCATGTATAGAACACAATTTCATAAAATGAATAGCAGTTGTCCAAAAGCATGAATGTTAATATAACAGTCCCTCTTATTCTGTTTTCATTTACATCAGCTATTTTGGAAGATGGAAGTCATATCCTTGAATGTTTTTGTTTAAAACTTGTGTATGGCTCTAGGTTTCAAAAAATCACACTTCTAAATGAACTAAGTCAAGTTTTAGGCTCAAACTACTTCTGGCTCAAAATAGGGTCTCAAAGCAGATTAGATAAAACTTGTAGTCTTATTAAGTAGCAATGTGTAATATATTCCCAAAAAAGTACAGAGGATCTCTATTGTATAGTTTTCCCCAAAATAAGACCTCCCCGGTTAATAAGCCCAATCAGGCTTTTGAGTGCATGCGCTAAAATAACCCCCCCTGAAAATAAGCCCTCTCCGAAAATATTAAACCGCATGCGCAGTCGGTCCCTGCCATTTCCTCTGGTTAGGGAGACAGAGCTGGAAATCAGGTAAGAGAACAAGAGAAGCCCCATCTTGCTCCATGCAAAATAATAAGACCTCCCCAAAAATAAGGCCAAGCGCTTATTTCGAGGTTCAAAAAATATAAGACAGGGTCTTATTTTCGGGGAAACACAGTATATGCACAGATTTAAAATGCAGTACTTCCCCCTCCAAAAAATTATCCAATTTTGCAGCTTATTCTTTGACGTCATCACTGGCTCCATTGGTTGAAAGGCTGTTCCTTTTACCTGCTGTAATGCGGCAGCTGCAGCTGCAGCTTGCTGTTGCAAAGCAGCTGTCTGAGTGAGCTGATAGTTTGTTGGAGTCTGAGTATTGAGTCCTGCCGCCAATGCAGTTTGCTGTGTATATATCGTAGGAGATGCTCCAAGTAATGAAGGCTGTTGTACACCCAGAGCAGCTGAAAGGAGAGAGCTGAGCATTAGGAAATCCTAATTTTGACTAATGGGATTTCAAGTCAAATCCAGCACTATAGATTTTAATAGCCTCAAGATTTTGTAGAACCACTGATTCCTCTTTGCATTTTGAAAGGTGCAACCGTAGTTTAAAATTGAAACAAAAATATTTCCTTGTCTAATAGACAGTGCTGAATGTACGATGCTGGCAAAATATGTATTTACTTAAACATGGAATGCAAATTTAATACATTAGACCTGTTTTTACATTGGAGTTAATGACCACTCTATATAAATTCAGGTGATCGCATAGAATTCAATTCTTCTTACAATGTGCCCAGTGAGTACAGTACCTTGATTTAGAAGAAAGATCTCTTCAACACATCACTTGCTTTCTAATGGAAATGCTATTACAGAAAGCCAAGTAGGCTTGCCATCTTAGTTTAGGAAAGGGTTTGACATTTTAAATGAGCATCACAGCAGAGAAAATTGCTTCAAAGTAATTACCGGTAAATAAGCTTTCTGAAATTAGTTCCACCTTTTTATAATCTTTTTTATTCATCTACTTTATGTTAATGTGTGTGTGGCTTCCTCTCTCCTGTTGGTGCTTATCTGTATAAAATGACAGATCTTTTTCTAATTCATAATATTACAAAGTATTCTTTATAAAAGATATTACATTAGGAACGCACTACTGCTAGTATGGGAAAAAATCAGAGAGTAACATTATTTGAGGATACCAGTTTTTCTTTTAACGATGGAAGCACTGATTCACCCAAATGTTATTAACATGGGAAATATTGTTATATATAAAGATATTCTAAATGAAAAGGGGAGCTCAAAACTACACAAGAACTGAGTGATCAAGGGATCGATATGGCATGGTACATTCTAGATATGAGAAAGATGTTAAATTATATGGTTACTATAAAGAACTAAAAGAATTAGACAAGATATTAACAGGGACAGAAGAAGGATTGATAAAGAAAATGTATAGCTACTTACTGGGCATCAAATTGGAGGATGAAAAAGTGAAGGAGACAATGATAGCATGGGCAAAAACTATACTTGACAACAGGTGCCTGTAAGCAGGAAATGACATATGCTTCTCCTGCTGATATTTTCCTACAAATAGTCCTCATTTTGCAACTACAATTTGGTCATTAAGTGAAACAGTCACCAAGAAAAACCAAAATTGTGCTTACACTCTGAGTTCACCTTTCCTTTGCTTTACCAGCCTACAAAGCTTGTAAATAAGAGGACTGATCACAGTTACTTTTTCATCACTATTGTAATGGTGAAAGATCACTAAATAAGGCAGTCGCTAATTAAGTACTCTTGCAGTATTTGGAGGCATGCTGACTGAAATACAGAAGCAATGGTCTTCTAAACTAATAATTTATAAAATGCAAAAAAGTTAACTAAATTGAAAAATCCCTGAAAAAGAACATACAAAATTATAAAAGAAGAAAAATACAAAAGCTAAAAAAAGTATATATATTCAAAGACATACTTTCATACACAAAGTTGTACAGTAAACATTTCAATGGATGGAAGCCATAATTTATCACAGTTGTCCATAACTAATCTTATCTTGATGAATTCAGAAAACTATTGATTATTGAAAATAATGCATGTAATAACTTCCTTCCCAAATGTAACCCTGTTGAAACAGTTAACTGAATATTTAATTTCACTGCACCTCTAATAACAAATTATTCAGATATTTTTCTATATAAATTCAATAAAGTCATTTCTGAAATATTATTTGTTTGTTACCACTACTAGATTAGTTTCAGGAACACCAAAGTACTTTCAGGTTAAAAGGATTGAACAGTGACGTCACTGTTGCCTGGGGGGCACCCAGTTAGGAGCTCCTTTTATGTCCTCATTAAGTTGCCCGCTGAAGTGGTACGGTATCAGAGGTGGGTTACTACCGGTTCTATAGAACCGGTAGTAACTTGGCGATGACATCACAGAGCCGGTCCCATGTGTGGCTCCATGGGCGCCGCCATCTTGGATTTTGCTTCTGCGCAGAAGATAGTTTTTGACTGCTGCGTGCACGCACACACAGTGCAACCCTGAGCGAACTGGCAGTAAAAGTATCCAGAAGCCACCCCTGTACGGTACCCATCTATCTACTCATGGTCACCCACTTTTGAAATATTGGGTTGGCAGGAGCTGGAAGCATGTGGTGCGAGCTAACCAGTCCTGTGGCAGTAACTGGGTCCAGAAGACAAGCCTGTTGATTGTCAGTACAACGTCCTAACCTCGTGACCCAATACACTCCTCTGCTCCACACTTCTCTTTATTTCTTGTTGAAAAATATGTAATATAAATTTTATTGGTATTTTTTAAATTAGTTAAATAAAACATGGAAGTGTAAACCATTTTGTATGTGTGTATGAAATGGTGTACATACACACACACAAAAAAAAAATAAAGATAAGGAAATAAATGAATAACTCTTGACAAATCAAGTCTCTCTGCTTTTATTAAACCCCTATTTAAAGTTATTCATGCTTGCGCAAATCACGTTATGTTAATGAATTCCCATTTATTTAAAACACTAAGTAAAGCTTATTTAATCTAACTCATTTTTTAATCAGTTTCACTGGATGACCGCCATGCTTGATTTTATAACTCTGATCATGTTCTACCTCAATTACCATTTTTCTGAGTGGAAGGCTCCGGCCTCTTCTGTTAGGAAAGGCGTTTGTGTTACTGATGGTGATGATTTTGTTTGCCTTCTTCTGCACTTCTTCCAGCTCTGTTATATTCATTTTCAAAAATGACAATCTGAATTGCTTACAGAATTCCAGATTAGGAACTCATAAGAATATTTCAACATTGGTAATTTATTATTTTAAATCCCTTTCCAAGTAATCCCTAAAATTTACCTTTTTTTCACAGGTGTCAGACAAAAACAACATTTTATTTGAGGTATCTATGTCAGCTAGATATTTTTCCAGCTTAGTTTTAGATAACTCAGACCCTATCAGAAGTTTTTTTTCTCAAGGTAACTTAATTAACATTTGCTTAAGTTGAACATCTGGTTAACAGTTATTCACCTAGCTACCAATTTTAGAGCTCTGCACATTCATTTGGCCTTCATCAGCCAAAATGATTTAATTTACTTCTGCAAATTCAGCCACCTAATGCTTAATATAAATTAAGACCCTTTATGAATAAATTAAAGAGCCAGCATGCATTGAAGAGATTCCACTTCTTATCCCCTCTGCCGAGACAAGTGCACATTTGAACCTATATTTGCTTTCGGTTTTTAACTGATCAGCAATTTGTAAACGAGCAATCTGATAATTACTAGGTTTACTCAGGAGGACAATTTTTTTTGTCATAGACACTGATCTGACAGGCAAGTTACATATTTTGCTGGACTATCAACATCAAATGTAAGTTCTTAAATAATAATGGGTGGGTACTTAATTAATTCTTGATTAATTACTGTATAGTCTTTCGAAATATCCTAGAGCATATTCTCTTTTTCTTTCAGTTCTATTTAACCACTCCAATTTTCTAAGCAAGTTAACGGCCTGTATCTTTTACAGAAAAAAAAGATGCTATAACTTTATATTGGTTGTGGGGGAAATGCTTATTTAAATAAGGAACCAAAGACTTTGGTGATAGATATAACAAGGTTTTTTTTACTGGCATGTACAACCACAGTGATCACTGGGCCACAAGAATGTAAAACAGTCCCCATATTTCCTATCCCTCCATTAACCCATTTCAAACAATGGCCCTATTTCTGTATTTTGAATCGCGTGCAAGCTTGCAATGAAGTACTATGCAGCATCAGTTGGGTTCACTCAAACATCCATTTAGAAGCTGGTCTACCAACTTTTGTCATGCTATGTGCCAGCAACCTGGTTTCACTTCAGTTCAAACTGGGTTAGTCTCTTGTATACTAATTTGGCTTGCCTCCCCAAGTTCTCCAGTGCAAAATAAATATAAATTATTACATTCATACCGTCAGAAACCTAAGCTCCACTTGTCTAGCTATCCTTGCGCATGGAATAGGTTATATTTCTGGAACCACTTAACTCAGGATTTCAATCTGCTACTTAGTACCCAAAATTTAGTTTCTAGGACTGTCAATCACATTTTTCAATGTCATTGCTGCCAATGTGAAGTGCAACTGTTACCCTCGCCTGAGAATTATTCTGGCATTTTATTTATTGTTCTATTTATTAAGGAGTTTTATATGACTGCCCAGTTCAGAGTGACTCTAGGCAGCATACAAAGACCCCCAATACAAAGATTGTTTGTCATGATGGCAATAAGCCTTGCACCAGGCAGGCATCACCATGCAATCTACACACCTAAAGCAAATGCAACTCTCTAATGATCATATTACCCACAACCTCTGCAAGCATGAGAGGCTATAGGTTCATGATAAAGAACTGTGTCCAACAGAAACATCGGCTGCCTTCAAAATTATGTTCTTCCCTGAATTCTTCACTCTCCTTAGCGACAAAGGTGATATCATTCTGGAAGTCCATCACAGTCTGACTTGTCTTATCTATATAATTCTCCAGGTTTCTAAACATCTCCAACTTGGTCAGCTTATTTTCAAGGAAATATATATGCTGTCTGAAGTCAAGAGCTTTTGCACTGAAGATAAACCCATAATTTATATTTAATTAGCAAATAGTCATAAAGTTGACACTCTGTACAAAAACTTTAAATGGCCCTCTCTTCAGATGAGACTACCTGCTTTGGGAATGTAAACAACTACTTTGCTTCACCCTCAAGACTGTTGGTCAGAGCTAAGCTTTTGCCTGAGGAAAGTGGGTCAGTCACTAGCTAATTGTTTGATCAGCTGATCAACGGCAGTTATAAGCCACGCCACCATGCAGAGCATACGCTTACAAGTTAAGATATATCACTCAGGAAAAAAAAAAAACAGTCTAACCCAATAAGTCAAACAGTTCTCCTTAAATGATCTGAACAGTTTCACAAATTCAGCAGCACCAGATAAAAATGCTCTGTTCTTGTTTACGCTCTTCTTTTTAAAGACTATTGGCTGGAACTAAGCCACCATAGCTTACTTAAATAAACCATTGTTAAAACAAACCACAATTCAGCAAATTAACTTGCAAACGCAGTCTTCAGACTTTAAACAGTTCAGCTATAATATTGAATATTGTTTGTGCTGTTATATATTTGACAAGATTCACTTGTGTAACTGAATACCACTATCCATCTAAAATAGATATGAAGCAGAAAATAGAGGTGTTTTAAAATATATTTAAGCATGTTTCTTACATAATAAATGGAACAGAAGAGGGGGATTGTGAAAATAAAATGGGGGGAAATGTAACTAAAAATAGCATGTATGTTTCAGAGATTTCCTGATCAGAGAAAATCAAGAAAAGCTATCATACATAAATATTGATATAACAGCTTACAACTGCTTCTCCACAAATGTTAGTCATTCATCAGGGCAACTTTTTTTCTATTCAAAATTAATATCTGCATTGTTTTCAATCCACTTAAAATATTTTTCAAAGCTCTTTTTACATTTGTTTTATTTACATTTACTCAGACAATCAGAAAGGAATCAGAAGTAGTAGTTATTATTTAAGAAAGTGCAAACTTACCTGGCTGAGAAACTGCTGTAGCTGTAAACTGAGTTGCCCATGGGGGATTCTTCTGTCCTCCAAATTGTGCCATTATGAGAGGTAAAATTCTTCTACCAGTTTAGTTTCTAAAAAAAAAGAGCTGACCATTAACACTTTAACATGCAGCTAATTCCTGAAACAAGGACAAAACTAGCTATTTATGTGTGACATACATATGTGATTTATATGGTTGCCCAAGTTGTAAAGCGATTCTGGACATCTTCCAATGGTACAGAACCAGGAAAGCAAAAGAGAAACAGAACAATGAAATAAAAAGGGAAAAGAATAGTCAAGACCAGACAATGTAGAGTCTATTCAAAAATATTACATTCTAGACAGTTTCATCTTGCAGGGTGGCTAATGATAGGGGAAGCACCAAGTATTCAGGATTTTACTGAACAGAGTGCCAGCAGGATAGGGGCCATGTGAACCTTTGAAGGGAGGGATGATGTTCCATGGGCAGCTGCTGTAATAGAGAAGGTTTGTCTCATGGGTTCTGCCAGGGGAGAAGAAAGGACTTGAAGTATGCTCTCTTGGAGCAAGCTGATACAATTGGAGACAGGTGGTTTTACAAATAATCTGGCCAGTATATGAAGAGCCTTAACAGATTAAAACTATGCTTGTTCTATGTCTGTGGAGATTCTGAGTCATCCACTACATACCGATAGTTGTCTCAAAGGTGCTTTTTTCTTCAAAAGGCAACTGGATTTTTTTTCCTTGAGGAAGAAGAAAACACTTCCCTTCTCATCCAAGAAGCTTCATCAGTTCAGATGTGGGGGGGGAATGGAAGAATAGGTACAGAATTATTCCATACCTATTCTTCCATTCCCTCACCTCACCAAAACTGATGAAGCTTCTTCAGTGAGAATTGAAACATTTTCTTCTTCCTCCTCAAGGGAAAAAAGTCTAGTTCTGTTTTGAAGAAGAAAAAAGCACATTTGAGACAATTGTTTGCTCTAATAAGAGAAACCGTGACAAACCAGATGTCTTGAGAAAGGAAGCCGATAGTAAATATTTCCAGTGAAAAATACAAATCAACTTTGGTTCTCACAAAATTTCACCTATTCGCTGTACTTATTCTATACAAATGCACAAAATCTGATCGGTACAAGGTGGAGTTTATATAGTCAATCTTCAACCATCAAACACAGTGACTCATCAAGAACACTTTTAAGTTGTTCTTCTAGTAAGCAAATGCATCTCCACTTATGATCTAGCAGCTGTGCTTACATTAGACAACTGTACTTACAACAAGACAGCCAAATACATGTAACCAAGTATATTAAGTATATGACATTTGATATGTCATGCAAATATAGGAAATTAACTCAAGTCATTAAGCATCCCATATTAATCCCAGTCCGCATCGTGGTGGGTAATCATGGGGCGGCAATTAACAAACATGTCATCTAGATGCATTTAGCAAAAAATTGCCAACGCAGGCAAATGGCTTAAAGAAGTTTCTAATGAAAAAGTAAGTTGAGCTTCAAGAAAAATAAAACCAAGAAAAGCTTTTAGGGACTTTTAAGGAAAGCACATCATCACACATCCCAGGTTATCCATGAAAACACTGCCAGACAGCCCTACAAAATAGAAAAGGCATAAAAAACAGGCGTTCATTAAAAAAAAAGAAGTCAGAATCAGATCTGGAAGTTGTTTCTCTCGCTCATTGAAAACTACGCGGGGCTGTCTTGGTTTGGGCAGAATAATAGCCAGCCTGCTTCCCTCGATTTCCCTTTTGAGTAAAAAAACGCGGGTGGAATCTACTCACCCAAAGAAAAAGCGCTCGGTAGTGAATGTGAGGGATGCAAAATGACTGTGTGAGACAATAACAAAGAAGAAAGTCTCCTCTTGCGTTTAGTGTGTCGCCCAGGGCCCGCAAAACGTTCCGCGAAAGGACTACGAAGGGCAAAGGGAAAGGCCTCTTGGGGGTCCCCGGGTCAGGTCTGCCTCCTCTTTGCTCAGGGAAGCGTCCTTGGCGGCGAGAGGGGAAAAAAAAAACCTCGGCCCGCGGCTTCCCCCCACGGCCCCGTCCACAATGCGGGACTGAGGCCTGCCGCCCCAAGAGAGCTCCTCCCGCCCTCTTCGCCCAAGCCCTGCTCTGAGGAAATACGGAGGCTCCCCTTTTCCCCAAAGCATCAGCCGGGCTCCCCGTTACCGCGTAAAATAACGCCGCTCTCTTCCCGGCCCTTTTACCTGAAAAGGGCCGAAGACGGACTCGGAGAAGCCATTTCAAACTCCTCCAGCACCCCCAAGGCGAAGAGCCACGGCGCAGGCGCAGAGAGAGCGCGCGAGGTGCGAGGGGAGTTGGGTCGGCTTCGCCGTCGCGCACAAGAGTGACGTTTCCAAAAGTCAGGCCCGCTTTCGGCCCTCGTGCACGTGCTCCGGGAGGCTGGGATGACGGTCTCCAAAACAAAGAATGGAATCGCGTGGCGCATGCGCCGAAGGAAGCGCCTCTTTAATTTCCTACCTTGGGCGAAGGCGAAGGCAAAAAGCTGTCAATGAGGTTGCGTGGCGTATATTTTGCCACCATCTTGTTACAAAGGCAGGTGATCAAGGGTGTACTTTACTTCCGGGCAGAGGAAAAGGTGTTGCTTTTTGCGCAACTGTTTAACTGCTTCCAAGAACTTAAGTTTCATTTTAGCTCGTTTAAAGCACTTGTTGTTCAACCTGGCCAATTTGTGGGCTTCAACTCCCAGAATTGCTAGCTGGGGAATTCTGGGAATTGAGATCCACACATTTTAAAGTTGCTCAGGATGAAAACAATGCTCTAAGGAGAATCCTCCAGAGGAAAATCCATGCTTCTCTTCCTTTTTTAATCCCTTACACACGATTTTTATGCTAATATTTTCTGTTTCCTTTTAAAATATGGCATGGTTTTAACATATATAATTTTAACTCGTTTAAGGCTGAGCTGCAACTGTGATGCAAGATAGACCAAATAAGTGAAACCCAAGAAAGTGAAACCTTGAATAGATACGATTATTTGGCTAGGTGACATAGTGGTTATGCTCATTAAATTGTTAATAAGTACTCTTCTAAACACAGATGCATTCACTATTAGAACCAATATTAAAATGTTGCTGTCAAGTCTTTGATATTGTTTCTCAATTGAATAATCAGGTATCAGAGATTCTTAATCTCTCATTTTCATAAAAGTTCTAAAACTGCATTAATTCCAAGTAGAAAATTTACAGGAAAAAAGCAACCAAGAAACATTAACATTTCATTAAAGTTAATTAAAATAATTAAGAAACATTTAAACAATAGGGAATCCAAAGAATTGGGAAATAAAGAAATCCTGAGAAACAGTGACTGTAGTATGTCTACTGCCATCACCTATATTAGAAGTGCATATGAAAAAAATGTTCGTTCAGATATTCTTATTCCAAACTATTTGACTTGGATAAAGTTGTAGCTGATGTAGTACTAAATTCTTACAAGAATTTAGAATCCCCTCTCTAAGGGGATTACAGCAGGGGTGGGTTCTGGATCATGCTACTGTCCGTCCGCTCAGGGACGTGCTGCGCATGCAGGTGTGGCACTCATGCATGCGGGCATGTGGAGTACTAAAAAAAAGCTGTGCATGTGCAGAAGCAAAAAACAAAATGGTGATGCCTACGACGCCGAGAACCAGCTTGGGGGCATGGCAGGCCTGGGTCGCTGTCAGTTCTAGCGAACCTGGCTGCCAAGTTACTACCGGTTCCATAGAACCAGTCCAAACAGATAGGAACCCATCTCTGGATTACAGAGTCAGCATATTACCCCCAACAATCTGGGTCATTTAACCCACCTTGAAAGAATGGAAGGCTGAGTCAACCTTGACCCAGTGAGAATCGAACTGTCAAACTGCAGGCAACTGGCAGGCAGCAGAAGTAGCCTGCAGTACTGCATTGTAATCACTGCACCACCATGGATTCACCAGTATCTCACATAGTATCCAGAAATTTGAGTTAGAGAAACTACAATATTAATATGGACATCATGCAAATATTGACTATAATTAAAATTAGAAATATAAATGAATTAACTTCCACATTTTCCACATTTTGAAATGAATATGATTTAAATTTGCTTATGTTTGGCAAAATACAAGCATCACGTTCATCATGCTTGCATTTCAGAAAAACTGCAGGGACAGTACCTTAAAAATACAATATATAAAGGTGACCCATGAGCTTCTTTTCTTGGCATCCATACAGTATAGTGAACGTACTAATTTTAAGAAAAGAGCCACATTCATTAATACAGCATGTATTTTAGGTGCAAACATTTTCCCATTAATTCTTGAATAATAAAAATGTGTTATTTTATTGTTATCTTTACTGGCCTGTCATAAAATAAAAATTCTCTAAAATCTATGATTGTTATTAACAGAATAACAGAGTTGGAAGGAACCTTGAAAGTCTTCTAGTCCAACTCCCTGCATAAGCAGGAATACCTATACCAGCGATGGCTAAACTTTTCGGCACTAGCATGTGCATGCACACCCATTATGCAATGCATGCGTGACCCCCCCATGCATGCATGTGCAACCCATGGGTGCCCCGCCTCCATGCATGTAAATCCCATGGGTGCCCCGCCTCCACGCATGCATGTGCAACCACCCGCATGTGCCTCACCTCCTGCGCATGCACGGCAGAGACCAAAAAACCAGATGGCTAATGGGAGGCATGCACGCATGCTCGTCGGAGCCAAGCTGGAGTGATGGCTCGTGTGCCCGCAGAAAGGGCATTTTGTGCCACTTGTGGCACGGGTGCCATAGGTTCACCATCACGTACCTATACCATTCCAGACAAGTGGCTGTCCAATCTTTTCTTAAAAGCCTCCAGTGATGGACCACCCCAACTTCTGAAGGGAAGCTTGTTAATTATTCTCATTGTCAGGAAATTTCTCCTTAATTCAAGGTTGCTTCTGTCCTTGATTGCTTTTCACCATTCATGTGCATTACATGAAGTACTGTCAATGTAACTTTAACTAGATGGCGTTGCATGGAATCAAGAGCGTGCACATTGTTTTTACTTATGTCCAACTTTTACTGTTTTGTCTTTTCAGCAGCAATTTTAGGATGCCAACTTTTCATTCCCTGTGCAGCCATTTTGTGATGCTCACTGATGGCAGAGTTCTTAATTTCAAAACACCCATGAACCTCAAAACATTAAAGAGACCCTGTCACTGGGATAGACAAGTCATTGAGCTGAAGAAAGGTTATTTTCCATTGGGTTAATGCAAGGTTCACATCTGATTAAAAATCAGTTTCTGAGGGCTGCAACAAATGGATTTTTTAAATAAAGTTGATTGAGGAAAAAGTGCTGACATTTTCACTCACATTCGCTTTTTATTGTACATGTCCTCTTCAGTTTTCTGAAAACGTAGAGATGTTGCATTTTTCAATGTGTTGCATCTTTTACAGGTTTCAGTACTTACTTTGCTTCTCATTTTCCATCTTAAAAATGATTTAATTGTCCCATAAAATAGTCTTCAGTACAAAACCCCAGTATAGGTAGTTCTTGACTTACAAGAGTTTGTTTAGTGACTTGTTTGAGGTTCCAATGCCACTAAAAAAGTGACAAGTTTTTCATATTATGACGGTTGCAGCATCTCCATAGTCACGTGATCAAAATTCAGGCACTTGGCAACAGTGTCATATTTATAATGATTGCAGTATCCTGGAGTCATATGATCAACATTTTGCAAACTTCTGACAAGCTAAGTCAATGGGAAAGTCAGATTTGTTTAACAACCATGTTATGAACTTAACAACTATGGCAAGCAAGGTCATTAAAATAGGGAAAAACACACTTGTCTTACTTAGCAACAGCAATTATCAATTTTGCTACTTTCTTAGCAAATTTGGGCTCAATTGTGATTGTAAGTTGAGGACTACCTGTATGTGCTGATCCCAAAATCTAAGGAAGATTGAGTCTAGATGGGACTCACCCGGAAAATAGGTATGTTTGTGCTCAGATGTGTATATGTGAAAATTCCTCTGCATTTGGCCATATATAAACATCTTGAAGAAGGCAGCAACTTCCTTCTTCAAAATCATGACTTCAGATTGTTGCCAATAAAACTACATGTCCATATCAATGAAGGAGACTCCTAAGATACAGCTCTATTATATTCTGGCATAATTGGTACTTGAAAGTGACTGAGATTCATATTTTCATGTTAATATATAAAATTTGTGGGTAGTTTGGCTAGATACAAATAAGATCCTTAGTACTAGTGTTCCCAGTTGACCAAACTTAACTGGCCCATTCTTTAAACAGAGCTGAACCAAAGAAATCATAATTAACAATTAAATACAGAGATAACCACTTGCATCATTTAATTCCCCCAGATCACTCCTCTTAGAACAGGATTCAAAGAACAAGAATAATGAATCAAAGAGAACGTATTGCTATTGCTAAGTTTCATTTTGTTTCACTGATACGAACATGATTTTAGATATATTCCTTTAGTAGAAAAAAGTAACCTCTAAATGAAGGAAAAATTAAAAACCACATGCAAAATAGAAGTATAAAATTTATTTGAAACCATCCACAATGTTCTGCATTATCAGGAATGATACAGTTTGTAATTTTGTTTTTGGAAAAAGCCATGACAAAAAAATTAAAATACATTTTGCAATGACAGCAACTTTACCTTGCCTTTTAGGTCATTTTTAAAGAAACATTTAAGGTTTAAACAGATAGGACATACACAAGAATAAAAAACAGAACAAACCATCTTCACAATAACAATTCTTACATGTATGTTTCAATACAATTTCAATGCATCTTGCTACATAAACAAGAAATCATATACAACTGCTGTGCACCAAAGAGTAGCTTAGTATGATCTTTCAAGTAACATGCAGTCAAAACTCACACTTTTCAAGTACTGCTGGTAAATGTTCCCTTGTCTGAAAATGTATTTCTCTCCCAGAGTAATGAAATAGTTTCTTTTTCCTGTAAGTTTTGTGGAATAGTGAAGTGCTTTTCTTCCATTTATTAACTAAATACAATGGTAAATGTTAAAAATGTGTCTGCCTTTTCATTTTTCCGCCATTAGATCTTCTTAATATAGTTGATTGTTTAAAGGGAAAAAAATCATCAGTCTAAGTTAAATGATAAAAAATAAATACGCACCCCAGTTTTATTAAACACACATACCACACACAAATACAAGAAATATTACTCAACAGCAGAGCTCAAGTTTTTTTATTTAGCATAAAACTTTCCAATTTTTAAAACCTTATTAGAACTGAAATTACTGCTCCTGCCATTGATACCAGTTTACATTTAGAGAGTCTAGCAAAGATTAGTCACAGCTAAATTCAGTTGAAATCAAAGGGACACACACCTTGATCCTATGCACCTTCATTAAGAGAGCATTTCTCCCACACAATTAGAAAGCGAGTCAAACTAAATCCTTCATCAAACACTTTTTAAGATTCCCCCTCACAGATCTTAGTGAGGAATACCTCTTCACAAGATATACGCAAGCCCAACTTCATTTACAGATACAAAGTGGAATCCTATGGACAATTACTCCAGTGTGAGTCCCACTGAACTTGTGGGGAATTACCTATGTGTAAACATGTAGCACAACCTTTTTCACATGAGGAACTGGTTTGGTAGAAGGCAATTTTTCCATGGACCGGGGGTGGGTGGGTTTGGTTTTGCTCGCTCGCCATTCACTTCCAGTTGTGTGGACCAGTTCCTAACAGGCCAGGGACCTGATACGGGTCCGTGGTCTGGCGGTTGGGGAATCTTGATGTAGCAGCTCCAATCACATAGCTGCATTCTTAAGCATACTCCCTTGAGAATTACTAAGCCCCACTAAATTCAGAAGCACATTTTGCTTAAGCATGCTTTTATTTGGCTGTTTGTCACTACTCGTGTTTCCAGACGGCACATTTAGTTCAGATTATTTGAAATACAATCCAGTGAACCTCTTTTCTGAAACTTGAAGAGCTTTGCTCCCCTTACCACTCTAGATCAGTGTTTCTCAACCTTACCAGTTTTACATCTCAAAAGCCGCCAAGGTTGAGAAACCCTGCTCTAGATAAAACCCCTACTTCTGAAATACACCACCATTTGATTTTATTTTTTAAATGCTTTCCAATATCTTGAAATATATGATTTAAAAAAAAACATAAAATATTTCCTTGTAATGATAATGCATATATTACAAAGCATGAGCAACATATCCTGTTTTGAGTCTTAGGCAACAAATACATTCAGCATTAAAGGACATAAAATACAAAGCTTCAAATCTGCCATCTTTTGCTAAAACGATTAAATGACATTCACACTTTATTCTAGTTTTGCATTTTTGCCATGTAAAGCTTTTATGACATACGGGAATTATAGCAGGAACCTAATTATAGGCACTACCTCATTATAAAGCATGTACGTTTTATAACTACATACCACTCTAATCTTGTACTCCTTCTTCAAATGAACTTTGACCAGTGAAAGATTTCAGTTGTCCCACAAACCATTCAACTAGGTCTCTACTGTACAAGTTTTAATTCTACTTTCAGCAAGAATATATTTACTAAGATGAAACTCCTGTTAACAAGAGTATGATTCTGCTTTATTTTGTATACTCGGAACATTATATATGATGGTTACATGCAGAAGCAGTTATGCGAAAGGCGAAGTGAGAGTTGGGCCCATTATTAATTGTATAACATAGAAATTCTCCAGAATTGAGCCATGGAGTAATAAACAAGCTTCATGCGAGAGGCTTATACCTGAATATATAAACATTTTGGAGCAATCCTTCATCAGCAATATTTTGCTTTTTAAGGACAGATCAGTCATTTCATGATTTGCTGTCTGGAGGGACAGAAGAAATATATACCTATCCATGTATGTATAGATATTGTTATCAACCTCATATGAAATCAGTGGGTGAATAGCATGGAATATACTTTACTTTTTAACCTTTACCACAGTAGGGCATGAATTAAATAATATAAATCAGGGGTGTCAAACTGGCGGCCCACAGGCCAGATGCATCATGCGCAGGCCACGCCCACCCCAAGTCCGTGAAGGGAAAATGTCACGTGATGGTAATGTGATGCCGCGAGTTTGACACCAGTGATATAAATCCTTTTTAAAAATAAAAAAAAATTGGGAAATATAATCAAGAAGACATTATTGGCAGCATATCCATTTCGTCAAAATTCCACACCCTACTGGTATAGTCTAATTAACAATCTTGTATACAAATCAATTATCACATTCGTTCTGTCGGCAAAGCAGACTATGATATGTCTGCAGCAATAAACCTATGTTTTGAGATGTGGATTTTAATCTCTCTATCTAATATATGATAAAGAGATGGGAACAAAAACCACCAAGGAAAGTAATCCCTTATGGATTGCACATTTGATTTCTTAGATTAACTCAGCATTGCAATCATACTGGATGTTAATATGAAAATGTTATGGATATCTGTTATAGTGACCAGGAAATTTGGTAAAGATAACTGATGCTTATAAATGAAAATTCTACATTCTTAAGCTTACATGAATTGTAGTAAATTAATGTAAATGCAAATTGTTTTTCGTGTTACAGTAACATGGGATTATGATCATACTTCCCTAAATTGATTTGCAGCTATACTGTTCTTGATAGTTGATGATTTACAAGTATGTCTGCTTTGCTATTTAAAGTGTTCCTCAACTGCCAACTTCAGAGAGAGAGAGAGAGAGAGAGAGAGAGAGAGAGAGAGAGAGAGAGAGAGAGAGAGAGAGAGAGAGAGAGA
>JANHFT010003171.1:310433-321793 GCA_032467955.1 Pseudoxenodon macrops | reverse complement strand
AGAGAGAGAGAGAGAATTTTGCTTCTTGTCGTCATTCTAGATTTTGCAGTTAGAAGCAATGGAGCTTTGCTGTCCTAATTGTGCTCGTATTTGTGGATTACCATAACAAGTGTATAAAATTTTATCTTCCCTGCTAACACATTCACCCAGTTTTAATATGAATAGATTCTTCTTCAACCTTGGATGTAAAACATTAGTAAGACAAGTATTTTACTTGCTCATACAATTAAGGCATATAAGAAAAATAAGAGAATCCAGGTGCATAGCCTTTAATTTGAAGAAAGGGGGTGAAATAATACTTTCCAAGCACTCCAAACGTTTCAAAACAAGCAAGGATTTTGTACACTCACAGATTCAGTATTTTATCTGTCCTAACCACTTAATCTCTTCAAATATCAGCAAAGCTTCGGGTCAGTGAGTGAAAAGAACAATTTGTTCCCCTTCACTCTGACCTTTCCTAAGCCTCAAATCTGCTCGGGGGTGAGGGTTAGAGTACAACCTAAAATTAATTCAAGGAAATAGTGAAGTGCAAAGTCCCATTCTGTGAGCAAATGTACATATGACAATGGATTTGTCACTACAGTTGTGAATATGAATTCAGTTAATTAATGTCATGGTGCTATTTAATCGGGGCCATAAGAGAAACATTGCATAACTGAATAATAAGGCTCAAAGGAAATGATTACATCTGAATGTAATTAATAATATGATGGTGTGTTCTTGAACAATGTATAGATGGGGTAGAAGCAGCTTTTCTATCCTCCTTGACTACATTCTAGTTTGGCTTAATGATGAAAACTGAAATCTAACATTTGAAGGGCTAAAAAATGGTACTATTTCCCTAACAAAGAGAGGAAAGTTGGGGTCCATCAAAACAAATAATATATTACTGTAGACCTGATTCAGAGCTGGATCCATATTATGTTTTCCTCTCAATGCAGTCAACACCAGGGTTAACTGAAACTGCACTGATCCTCTTAGTTTTGAACTAGTGTATTCGCTTTTATTAGACTGAGATCATGAAGGTCAAAAGAAATTTGAAAAGTGGATAATACACAGTAATTGTAGAGACTGCTGAAACTCTTAACGTGTGGCTGAATTTAGATAATAACCTGTAAATTTACAATGCTTTAAGTTTGTTTCTTTGGAAATAATGTATCAAACTGAAGTTAAAGAAAAACAGGTATACATACATAGGAGATGTATGCCTATATCTGATGATTTCTGGAAACACTATCCCAGAAAACATTCTGCCTGTTGCAAGGATACTTCTAAGCAGAATGGGAAAGATGCAGTAGGATAGGTGGAAATAGCTCAAAAAGCAGTAAGAACAAAACACTATTTCAATGGAGAGACTTAACAATATCAGCTGTCACATTTGTCTGAGTGTACCAAACCAAGGTTAAAAATACCTTTGTGCCAGTCTGTAAAAGATACAATAGACACTATGCCTGTGAAACAACCAAGTCATCTACACAAAGTTCTATCTGGCTGCAAAGAATGTTTACAGCTCCTAAGGAAAATTTCTACCTTCTATGGTTTCCTATTTAGTAGACCCTGATACATGTAACGGATGTTTTTATGTATAATATTGCATTAAGTCAACATGTTCTACACGGAAGTGTGGCTAGAGAGTTCAGGATAGCAGTTGATGGCTCTTAACTTGTGAAGCCTTTCAAATTACTTCAACTATCTATATAATATATAGGAAGTTTAAAAAAGGGGGAAATGCATTCTTTAAAGCATTTGTATTTTCATCGTGCTTGCTCAGAATTTCAAGTGATTTCTCCTTACCTCTTCATTAAAGCAACTTGGAGCAAATATCG
Organism: Pseudoxenodon macrops; assembly: GCA_032467955.1. NCBI lineage: Eukaryota > Metazoa > Chordata > Lepidosauria > Squamata > Pseudoxenodontidae > Pseudoxenodon > Pseudoxenodon macrops. Next base: position 319,967 of record JANHFT010003171.1, on the reverse strand, counting down.
CAACTTATTATCTAAAAAATTCATTATCTTCAAAGGGAGTTTTTTTTATGTGGGAGATAGTTTTCTGTCAGTCACAATCACTACATTTTTCAATTTGGGTTTCCATCTGTTAATTTGTATTATTTAATGCGGATTTTGAATACATTGCACTGCAAAGTTTGAAAATTCCTGCTTTAGAGATGTTGCTGTAACTCCTGGGTTTTTAAAATCTTTTTTTTTTTTAATACAGCATTTTTAATGACATGTTAGTATGTTCTGACAATTAACTGCTTTGATATTTCTCATTTTGAAGGGGTCACACACTGAATGTCAGAAATGGTTGTTGTCAAATTTAAGTAACACTCATGTGTTCATCACAGGACCAAAATCATTAGATGCCTTTACAGACAATTTTATCAATAGACTCTTATTTCAATAAAACCTTGAAAACTATGCATTTTATTTCCTTTCTGGGTCTCTGGCAGCTCCAGACAGCCACACTGAATCTTAGACCATACAGGATTTCAGGCTACTGCAGGTGCCTGAAAACTTTGCCGCTTGCAACTGCCCAAGGAATTGCTCTTACAAAGTAGGTAAAGTTATCATAAATCTTTGCTGCTACAAGCTAATTCACAAAGTACATCAGTGTCTATGATAAATATTTGAAATGCTACAATAAATAACTTACAGCGGTATATACAGTATATTCTCACTCTGCACGCATGCATGCTTGATGGATGTTGGCTTGTAAAACAGCAATTAAGTGAGATAATACAACGAGAAACATTACTTTTTAGATGCAACCATCATTTTGTAAACTGTATTGTTTTTACAAATTTATGATAATTAAAATATATGGCTGAACCCAGACAAAACTTTAACAATATTTCTTAATTTCAGCAGTATGTTTTCAATGTTTGGGTAACCTGGTTTATCTAATGAAATATTTATTAGCTATTAAAAACAACCATGCATTTCCACCTTTAATTCATTCTATGCAAACATGCCCTATGGAACCTCATCAGTGGACTTCCAAGTATATATTCCTTCCTGTCTGATTAGGTGGACATATGTGATTTCCCTATTGAGCATTGTTGTTTAAGAGCTGCTATCTGCTAGCAAATATAGCAGTATATTTTCCATAGGTATACAGGGGAAAACACTAAACTAGTCAAGCACAGTAATTAAGAGATCTTCTACTTAGAAATGCCAAATCTTCATAATTTGAGTCAACTTAATTTTTTTACTATTGCCACAATCTGAATTTTCTGCTGTAGTATCTATATAAAAGGAATCAAAAGGAATTTAATCCTAAACAGTTTATTAGTAGTGTATGCCCCGTAAATGTCAAGTGGTAACAATACCGTCCTACATACATTCATTCATAAATCAAGCCATTATGTTCAATGGGACATATTATAAACATAAACAGATTGGCAAACTAAAAAGCATGCAACTAGAAATTATAACTGACAGAGGGGGTTGAGCAAAACTAGGATGAAGTGTAGATGTTTTTCACATACACAGTGAAGGATTATCACAGGATTCCCCTCCCCCCCTTCAGAATTACTAGAAAGCATGATTAAATTAGAAAAAACTGTACAGATGAGTTGCTGGATGATTTCAACCTACTTATTGTAATGATGGCAGCTATTATGTTTAATAAATTTCCAGTTCACAAAAAATATACAGTTCTTAAAATGTAAATCTAAGGCACACAAAATTACCATACCAATTAATGTATATATCCAAGAAGCAGAAAACTGCTGGTAGAAAATGATATAATATTGACTTTTATTATTTACAATTGTTACAGTCTCTATCTGAACTAATCCTAATCTTTGAACTAAGAAAAATGCAGCATATGGGGTTTGTTTGTTTTTTTACAAAGTTTGTTTTAAAAATAGAAAATTTGGGTTGTTTTTTCTTTATATACTTTTCTAAAATGTTATGACTCAGGTTATTCAATAAGCTGTTGCATAAAGATTGCTAATGGTATTTTGACTAAACATGAAGATCTGATCTAAAATTAAGTTTGAAAGCCATGTTTTATGATATTTGGAGGGTACCTCTTTGTAAAATTATAGATCATAACAGGTTGAACTTTCTCAGCCCTCACACCAAAATCAGTGAAATTGGCTGGACTGCACACTCTTGATTTTAGTAAAGCATCTCTGAATCTTAATACTCAGTAACTTAGGAAAATGTCTCTAATATCTACAGCGTCTGCAAGCTAAAATTTGTCTGTGTGTGTATGCAGCTGTCAAAAGTGGAAATGCGCCAGGAAACATAAAGCTATCTAGCACCAGTCTTGCCTGACATACATACATATCATTTAACATGATCAGTATCACCAATGGAATCTATTAAAACCTATTAAATCAGAGATGGAGAAGGGACAGACATCAAGCAGCATTCAAACATGCTGTTTTTGTCTTCGCTTGCCTAAAAATGTATTTGTATAAAAATATGGGTAATTGCCCGTTTGCATGGATGAAGTGGAGAAGGTCTTGAAGCCTTAGACCAGTGTGAATGTCTAATATTACACAAATGGACTATGTGAGTAACTGGAATAAATTCCACATTCTGAACTTCAGAATCATAGGTGACAAAGAATAAATCAGTTTTCCCCAACCTAGTGCCTTTAATATGTTTTTTACTTCCACTCCAATAGACCACCATTCAGCAAGTTCTTTGGAGAAAACTGGGACAAGCTATATAAATCGACTATTTCTTCGTTTCTGAATTATATTTTCAGATTAAATACAGAAGGGTAGACGTTTAATAATAAAAGCACCATGTCTAGATTTTATTTAAAAAGCAGATCTAGAAATTTATTTGTTACAGCACCACTATAAGATATTATCAAGTATGTTATCACAAATCTTTTATTTCTGGTTATTCTGGTGGCACTTTATGTACATCATGGAACAGGAGAAGGAGGGGGGGGAGAGAGATGTAAAATCAAGAGTTAACCTCATGACTGCCCTGATTACATTGGATTATTAGCAAATAGCTTCATTCTTGTATATAAACTGCAGGGTGTGTTTACTCACAAAGGCTCATAATATGATAGCAACCGGCTAATTCAAATTACCACACCATAGAAAGAAAAAAAAGCCTGAGATAGTCCCATAATGTTTAAAATTAAGATGCTGTCATTAGGACAAATGGATGCTAGGTGACTGAATTACTTTATTATTTGGAATCAAGGTCTGGTTCCCATCCACACTCAGCCCTACTCAAATTAGGACTGGTCAAACTCACTGGTTTAGCCTCAATAATATTATGTAATTTAGACCATGGCATGGAGTTAATTAAGACTGATAAAATTCCTGGCATCCAGTTGTCTAAAAATATGATCTTGTTAATTAATTTCTTCTTCCCTTTTCTTCATTCCAAATACACCAAATGCTCTTGATTCTAACTGCCCGAAGTCTTGAGCTGTATTTTAATAGTTCTGCTTCTCATCGGAACTGACAAAAGCAGTTTTGATCACACAGATGCTGTTGTATCACATTTGAGATTTTGGATCATTTAATGCTGCTTCTGTTAAATAATGGATGTGGCTGCTCCAAATAAAAGGTGCTAAGAAATGAGAAGTGGTAGCAAGAAGTTGGGAAAACCCAGCCGTGGTTATATCTGTTAAGCTAGTTGGCAGCTTTCAGGTCTGCTGGAAGACATCATTCTGCCTCTAGTATTGAACTGGGAACTTCAGTCTAGTTAAGTTCTGTCTACAAAATGGAACTCTGCCTTGGACAACTCAATCCCTTTAGTCAAATCCCCATTTAGACTGATTATACCTTGTCAGTTGCAAAAACTTGATCTAATCCAGCCATTACACTTAGTAGTTCAACTAACAAACTCTCTGGCACATGAAGTGCAAGCTGGAACACTGAACAGTGTTCCCAGGTTGTAAAACATTTGCAAACTCTTTGAGCCTGTAATGCTGCATGGGTTACCATTCAGAAAAAAAGAGTACGATGCAAAGAGGAAATGGCGTGTTGTTACGTGGTTATTTTGCCACCAAGAAGTTGGGACACTGGATTCGGAATGGGTCTCCAACACAGACCGCTGCCCATTACAGACCTTATTTCCTGGCTGGAGAAACCAAGTGGGATAGGGAACTATGCACGTTTTGTGGAATTAATCACTTGGATATCTCAGTGTGTCTTATTCAGAGGTGAAGGAGAGGAGAAAACTGCATATAATGATCAGATGTTCACTTACTTGGCAGAAAGCCCACTGAACTCAATGGGATTGAACTTCAAGCAAATGTACCTAGACCAAGGTGATGGGCAGCTGACCACTGAAGAACATTTTGGATGCATTAATAAATTCAGATGTATTCCTACACTGATGATAGGGCAGATCTCTTAAAATCCAGCATGTTAACAAGGCTTTACGCATGGAGGCCCTAGAAAAATTCTTTCTTAATAGGGTGATTTCAAGATGTATGGAACGACACCCCTGGATGATGTATTGTCCCATAAAACTTGGAATGCCCCCTATGACATTTGCCCTTATTGCTCAAATTATAAACTTTTTTTTTTTTTAAAGATCCGAGAAATACAAGTATAGATAAATGACTTAATTTATATTTGCAAATAATGAATTTTTCTGGACTTTTCACCCTTTTTATTTAGAAACAAAAGCAATGGAAAAAAGAGAAGGGAAGAATCTAAAACCCAAGTATTTCCAATATCTATGAATTGATGTAGCAATATGGAACTTTATATAGTAAGAAAAAATAAATTCCTTGGTAGAGAATGCGCAAACCTTAGACAAATGTGATCCTTATACTATTTCAAGTTAACTTTAAAAATAGAAAGTGCTTTTAAATATATATATTTATATGTATTTACATTTATAACCTCCAATCATTACTAGTGATATTTGTTTGCATGTGAATGCATGTGGATCATACACACATGCACACACGAACTATACATACAAGAGAAAAATCTATATACAAATAAATCATCATTGGTTCTTTCTCCTTAAGCTGGGATTCATAGCAAGTGATTGGAAGCTGTAAGAGCAATGGCACCATGAAGAAATAAAATCAGCTTATTTTTAACTGTTCAATATGATTAAGCACCAAGAGCTGTGTATAGCTAATACTGTCTAACTTGATTTTACATAATAAAAGATGAAATCAGTTAAAATCTTTATGAAAAGCCCATTTATAGTAAACAGACGATTCAAAGCACCAAAGTATAAATTCCAAAAAGGTAATAAACCAAGTAATTCAATCAGTTAATAACCTAGCCAAATTTTCTTAAAAGGTGTGTGTGTATGTGCGTGCGTGCATGCATGTGAATACACATGCACATATATACACACACACACACACTTGAGAATCACCAGATGTTAAAATATATAAAGTCACAGTTTAAAAACAAAATAATTTTTACCTCAGCCTTCAAAATGGTTGAGATGAACAAAGAGTAAACCATATGAGACTTTGTTCTTTAACAGCACCTTTAGGATTGTGTAACACTGCTCCAAGGCAAAAGTTGTGTCGTTGCTATAAGAGCTTATGCCCAGTGGTTGTAGGGCCCTGCAACCCGCGTGAGGGCATAAGTAGACACCGTTAGAATATTATCATGAGTTACTGTTAATGCTCTACGAGATGGAATTTGGTTGAATTCATTTTCTTTGTAGAAAATCTCTTGGGTTGCATTGGTCTGATTTGCATTCTTGTCAGTGGCTGGCAAGCCGGTGGTTTCAATTCCTGATTTTCTAGCTTCTTTCTCTTTTGCTCTCTCTGCCATTTTGGCCTCCCACAGGGCTATCCCATGTTTTGGCTCATTTAAGTTTTTGTGTTGGTAAAAGACTAGAGAGATCCGCGTGGGATGATTCCTGTTGGGCTTTTTAAGAGGCGTGGTGGCATGCAGTTCGCGCCGTGCACATTCAATTAAGATGGAACCATGGGATGGCGCTACAGCTACCCCACCAATGTCATTGTCTAAAAAGTTATGCTCGCTGTCAGACCACATTTCTTCTGCTTTTTCTTCAGAATCTGCGTGCTGTAAGAGCTGGCCGCTGGACCCGTTTTCTACACAACTTGAGCTTTGTCGTAATCCACTCTTTTGCATTGGGTGCTCTTGGGAAGAACCATTGCTAGAGACATCTCCTGGGTTGCCCAGTTGCAACATTGACTCACAAGAGCTAGCTACCTGGGACACAGAAGAGGACTTTAAGTTAACTTCACAATTTTGCTTTTTAACTAGTTTGCGTTCAGCGGCCAGGGGCAGATTCTCTGTGTTGACTGCAGACCTGGACATAGTTAGGTCTTGAAGAAGCAGAGGCACACCATTTATCTTCTCATCCATCACAATTCCAGTATAATCACGAGTGGACATGTCAAAGTTATTATTACCTTTGGATGTCACGTGAGGTTTATTACTACTGCATTGTAAATACCCGTAGGGAGTAGAAACTTCTTCTTGGCTATTAGTTACTGGCATTAGACCACCACTTAATGGAGAGCAAGAGGATAAACTATCCAGTTTTAAAGGAGAGGATGGAGCACGTTGCTTCAACGGAGAGCAATTGGTAGCAATGCCTAAATTAGGTTTTATGCTAGGAAAGTATTCAGCTGTCTCCATTTTTGTCTCAGGTTGCATTATATTCATTTTGGACCCTAAGGAGGAAAAAACAAAAGGCTGGTTTCAAATATAAAGTTCTGGTTTTTCCCCTCCCACAGATGTTTGAAAAATACATACAGGTTTTCACCCACCCATTTTAATTCCTCCTCAATGCAGACATGTTGCAGTTTGGTGACACAGTTGCCATCACATTTTCAAGTATATTTTTATCCAAGTTAGAAATTCTTTTTGTGAAAATGAAGATGCTTAAAACTTCAATAATAACAGCTTGCATAGTGTACAGAGATATCAGCTGTACGTCTTTGCCATCACATATTTAAACCAAATGTACTTTTATACTAGGTATAATACAGATAGTCCTCAACTTGGTACAGGTAATCCTTGACTTATAAACAGTTCAGTTAGTGACTGTTCAAAGTTATAACAGCACTCTTACACTCTGTAACACTCTTTAATGGCATGATTCATTTAACAACTGTAGTGATTTGCTTCACAACTGTGGCAAAAAAGATCATAAAATGAGGCAAAACTGACTTAACAACTGCCTTGTTAAGCAACAGAAATTTTGGGATCAATTGTGGTCGTACATCCAGGACTACCTGTGTATATACCGTGTTTCCCCAAAAATAAGACAGAGTCCTATTTTCTTTTGTCTCCCGAAATAAGTGCTTGGTCTTATTTTCGGGGAGGTCTTATTATTTTTGAGGTGCAGGAGGCGGCAAACGTGGTCACCTCATGGCTGCTGCTGTGTTTTGGGGAGGGCTTATTTTCGGGGTACGGCTTATTTTAGCATATGTGCTCAAAAGCCTGATTGGGCTTATTATCCGAGGAAGTCTTATTTTCAGGGAAACAGGGTAGTACTGAAATGATTTTGCTCTCAATATTTTACTTTGTTCCATTTTTGATACTTTGCATTTTAGACACACAAATGCAAACTTTTATAACAGGGGTGTCAAACTCAAGGCCCGGGGCCAAATCCGGTCCGCAGGGTGCTTAGATCTGGCCCACAGGGCCACCCTGGAAACAGCGAAGGACCGGCTCATGATGCCTCTGCCAGCGAAAACTTAGCTTGCTGCCCTCTGAGCTCTGTTTTCGCTGGCAGAGTTACAGGAGGCCATCACAGCCAAAAACAGAGCCCAGGAGCCCATTTTCGCTGGCAGAACACTCACGCCACCACCACAGGCCAACATGAGTGACGTCGAGCTGGTCATGCCCAGCCCGCCAAGCCCACCCTGGCCCATCCAAGGTCAAACACTGTCAGAGTATGAATATTCATAGACTGAAATAGATCAGCCAATGGGGACTGTTTGGCGAGACATGGTAACAAGGTCAGCCAATGAATAGGCATAGCAACTGGATCAGCCAATGAGGGCTGTTTTGGAAACAGAAACTTAAGCAAGAAGTCTGGGTGTGGCTTAGCAAACATGGCTGGTCTAGTCTGTCTGCTGAATTGAAACGAAGAACTTATTTACAATCTCTCCTCTGCCTTGTGCTTGCTTGTACTTGCTACCATGTTGGAAGAATCTGCTGTTGGTATTGTAAATTTACTTCATGTGTTATTTTATATATAAAGAGAAGTTAATGAATCCTGCTGAATCAGTTCTCTGTGCGTGCTTTCTGGATTTGATTTTTGCAACAAACTCTGACAAACACAACCCTGATGCGTTCTTCAATGAAATCGAGTTTGACACCCCTGTTCTATAACATGCCCATATCTATCACTATCAGCTTTACTTTGAAGCTCTATTGTACGTACCTGAACTTTGTGATGCTCTCTTGGTACTTTCTGACAGTCCATTTTTCCCCCTTACAGCCGCAGAATGCTTTTTTTCAGCTAAACTTTGCTTTTTTTCAGCTACACTTTGCTTTTTTGCATCTGGTTTTTTCTTGGTTGCCCTACGTGGCTCAGCTAACATCCTCACTTCTCGGGGGAAAGCAGTTAGCACCTGGATTGCCCCAGTTTTAATCTTGGCTTCTAGCCCCTCTTCTGTGCCAAATTCATCCGTTTGTGATATTTTGTAAAGAGGCAACACATGAAGCTGCTCATCATTTGGTATCACACCTACTGTACGGTTGTCTTCTTTTGTTAAAGTACAAACCTAGCCAGAAAGGGGAAAAAGCAACTATTAATACATATACACAGAAATACACAAACACAATCAACTTCAGTGAAAACTATAATAAGTGAATGTTTAAGCTAAAAGGTTGCAAAGACAATCTATTTCATCTTTCTTATCATGGTTTTATGTATGTGACATGTAAAACACAACTGAACTAACACAGAGAAGGTCATCGTCTTACAGTCATTCGTTTAGCGACCAAAATTACAATAGCACTGAAAAAAGTGACTTGTGACCATTGTTCAAACGTATGACTCCTGCAGCATCCCATTGGTCAAGTGATCAAAATTTGGACGCTTGGCAACTGGCATGGATTTATGACGGTTGCAGTCTCCTGGGGTCATGTGATCCCCTTTTGCGATCTTCTGAGGAGCAAAGTCCATGGGGGAAGCCAGATTCACTTAACAACTGTGTTACTAACTTAACAGTTGCAGTGATTCACTTAACAAGTCTGGCAAGAAAAGTCATAAAATGGGGCAAAACAAAAACTGTCTAGCAACAGAAAGTTTGGGTTCAATTGTGGTTGTAAGTTGAGAATTTATATATACCGTATTTTTCGGAGTATAAGACGCACCTAGTTTTTGGGGACAAAAACAAGAAAAATATCTGCCTCTGCCTCCCAGCAATTTGCCAGATGATATACACTGTTTGCTGTGTATTTCTGTGCATGTGTGCCTGACCCATAGAAATAGCATAGAAATTGTAAATGAAATGCAGGGTTACTGGAATACCATCCCAGAAAGTATGGAAGCAGCAAGGAAAGGAAGAAAAGGAGGGGAGAGGAGAGGGGGAAGTAGGAGGGGTAAAGGAGAGAAGGTGGA
>JANHFT010003171.1:295592-308768 GCA_032467955.1 Pseudoxenodon macrops | reverse complement strand
CCCCCCCCCCCCCCCCCCCCCCCCCCCCCCCCCCCCGCGCGGGCGGGCGCAACTTCGCAGGCTTACTTGGCAGGCAGATCATGGGCGCAGCGCTTCAGGCCGGCAAGCTGCAGAGCAGAGACTGGGCGAGCAAGAGGCCACGGACTGGTTCGGGGGCATGGCCAGCCAGCCATCATTACCGGTACAGCAAACCAGGCCACATGTCTGGTAACAGTTCTTCCGAACCTGAAGCATTTCACCTCTGGAATAATGGCTTTGTTTTTTGTTACAAAATACTGCTTAAAAATCAACTCTCTCAATATTTTTTCTGACTTCAGTTATTATATAACTAAATAACAGACTTTAAGTAGGTACTTAATTATATAAGTATTATATAAGGAGAACTCTTTTGAGTTGGTTTTATTTCGGTGGGATCTGTGCTTTCCATTTTATGCTGGTAATCATTAAGAGCTGTAAGTCAAATATTTTTATTAAATCCCAAAGATATCCATGGTATTGTTTGTAGTGCTTTTTTTCAACAGGTGTGGGCAAGCAAATGTGTTGTATGGTGTAGAAATGTGATAAATAAATAAGGGCAGCAATTGTAATACTCATAACCAATACTTTGTTGTCTAAGGATTACTATGAAAATAGTATTGTCAAAGCTAGTTGTTACCAGCTTTTTCTACTATCTAGATAGCTCTCTTTTTCCTGCTTTGAGAATAGAAAACTATTCACACAGGCCTATTGCAAAGATACGGATTATTGTAGTCTTGGGAGGAGGAGGAGGCAAGTGGAGAGTGGCATATTAAGAACATTCTAGTCTTCTATCTTATTCTTTCCCATAAAACACTATCAAAGCCATGAAGTAATCATTTAGGAAACAGGTCAGTTTGACCTTTTGTGTCTTTCAGTTTCATTTGAGAAGAATTTTAATGCCTGAACAATTTCATTCCACTCAAAAGTAATTGTATCTATTTTAAGGATAACTATTTTAATACCTACCATCTCAGTAGTTGGGGATTCTCTATCTGATTGACAGAGAAACTCAAAATTGAACAACGTAATTTCTCCATCCTTGGCTTCATTGTAACTACTGTGTTAACTTTTAACATTCGTTGTAAAAGATAGGTGAAAAAAATAGCTTGCAAGCATTCAGAATGCAAAAAATGGGAGGCTTATGTCAATCTTCTTTTTTCATTTTTCCCCCCAGTGGTGAATGGATTTGCACATTCTGCCGTGATTTGTCTAAACCTGAAGTAGAATATGATTGTGGTATGCCAAGCCATGTTTCTGAAGAAAAAAGAAAACTGGAAGGCTGTCCAGGCTTGGCACCAATAGATCAGAGGGTAATTTCATTGTATTGTGTTAATTCTACAAACTGGTTTTGGAAAAAAAAAGTGCAAGATAATTAAAAATAATGAATTAATTAGTATTGAGAATCTGAGACAAAAATTCAGATAGGTAACGGTTCGCCTGCACATGCGTGGTAAGTCGTTTCCGGCTCCAGGGGCGGTACTCTTCTCCGTATCTAAGCCGAAGAGCCAGCGCTGTCCGAAGACATCTCCGTGGTCATGTGGCCGGCATGTCTAAATGAAGCGCTGTTACCTTCCCACCAAAGTGGTCCCTATTTTTCTACTTGCATTTTTTACGTGCTTTCGAACTGCTAGGTTGGTAGAAGCTGGGACAAGTAACGGAAGCTCACTGTTACACGGCACTAGGGATTCAAACTGCTGAACTGCCAACCTTCTGATTTACAAGCTCAGTGTCTTAGTCACTGAGCCACCACATCCCAAAATACAGATAGTAATAGCATAATAGCAATAGCAATTAGACTTATATACCACTTCACAGTGCTTTACAGCCCTCTAAGCAATTTACAGTCAGTATATTGCCCCCAACAATCTGGGTTCTCATTTTACCAACCTTGGAAGGGCTGAGTCAATCTTGAGATGGTCAAGATCAAGCTCCAGACTATGGACAGAGTTAGCCTGTAATACTGCAGTCTAATCTGCAATACTGTGCCACAGGTTCAACTCTTCTGATTTTCTATTAGCCATGGTCATGGACATTTCAAGTGTTCAAACTTTTCTTTATTAACTATTACAGAGTGGTGTTGTGATGATTTTAATGTTATCTATTTAAGTACTTTTTAAACAGTGATATCTGGATAAATTGCATATGTACCCATTTAGACTACACAACACTTAGAATCAGAGCAGTGTGTGGAATATTACGTTAATGTAAACTTGAGTTTCCTTTGCTTCAGAAATATAAATATACCATATTTACATAAATACTATCAAAATATACAAATTACAAATGGGTACGAGATACGGAATATTCAACTTGTTATATCTATCCTTCATAGTTTTATGAAATATGCCTTTTATCAGTGAAATATCTCTTGTCCCAGAAGTCCAAATGAGATATTTCACATTTGTGAATATTAAACTAAAAATATTGGTAAGAAAAAAAATCCATTGAGGGATGAGGAAAAAAATCAAGGTTTTGAGCAAATTCATTATTTCGTTAAAGATTGCATGATTATATAGTTTACAATGCTTTGTAAACTTTCAAGTTGATGTCCCAAATAATTTTAGTTGTTTCTGTCCCAATATATAGAAATGTGAAAGATTACTTCTGTACCTTTACTGCCATGAAATGAGCCTTGCTTTTCAAGATCCAGTCCCTCCCACGGTAGGTTATTAACTTTACTACTAATCATTGATATTGGTTTGTACCCAGTATTGGTTAAACAAGAAGATTTCTATATTGTGCTTAAAAATACACTGACTCCATTCTATAATATTGTGTCTTTAATTATAATCTTTAGTTCTTTCCAGTTACTTCTAGTAGTCAGCCTTCAAAGTCTCTCTTACCGTGTTTTTCTCTAATCCATAACATTTTGCCAGGGAAAGAATGTTTTACTTCTAAATTCAGAATATTCGTTTATTTTAAGAGGATTTTAAACAAACCACATATTATTTCATAACCTTATTTCCAGTCAATCTGACCTCTTAGTCCATTTAAGAATTCCCCAAAATTAATGTTCCACTCAACCTTTTGCAGTTATTTCCAAATTTAGAATGTAATAGACTATAATAGATAAATAACAGAGTCAGAAGGGACCTTGGAGATCTTCTAGTCCAACGCCCTGTTCAGGCAGGAAGCCCTATACCATTTCAGACAAATGGTTGTCCAACGTCTTAAAGAAATCTCATCCAATTTGTTTAAGTTATTAAACTTACATGAAACTGCTTTTCCTGAGAATTGAAGGAAAATCACCCAGTAATAAAACTTGCCCTTCTGAACATTCTTAATATCCCAAAAGTTTTTTTTTTATATTAAGTTTTTTGCTGGTTAAGATTGAACATGACATTTTATTAAAAGAATAGAAGTATCAGCTTTAAGTTCCATTTTTAAAAAGCCCCAGCTGATTTTGAAACTTTTTTTTTACTTCTTCCTGATACTTAACAGAAAATGTAGCAGAAACTACATACCTCTAAACTGCAGCTGTGCAGTTTTAGCAAAATCATATGCTTTGGAAAAGCTGCTTCTCTTGTCTGCAACCTCCTTAGTAAAATCAGGATAATAATAGGTACTATATTATTTTTCCAGCCCCACTATACATAGGATTTTTGTCTAGTTCTCTGTAGAATATCATTTTTATATGTACAACTACAAACAAATTGAACAGTAGCAATATTTAAACTGGTTCTCCAGCCCCAGATTTTTTTGTATGGATATTTTATACAGATGTTCATTTCCAATTTAAAAAATCAGCAGGCAGAAAAAGAAGATCTCCATAAATTCTATACTGCAAGTTGCTTAGGAATATTCTTTGTCAATCATACATAGATTTTTTTCCTACATAATTGAAACTGCAGGAAAGTAATATAATTATTCAGAAGATTGTGACGTTCATGTTTTGTCATCTTCTGGTTTTTCATTTGACGCCCTAGTTAGACTCTTCCTCAATCTGTTTAACATTCTTTGTGGTAGTTGTTTAAGAAAAACAGTTCTTTTGGATTCATAAGTCAGCAGGATTTTTGCTGCTTTTGATAGAGATGGGTGGGGTGATACAGCTGTGGTTCACTGAGCTTTCTTGGTTCTAGTTGACGTATTTAGAATTTAAAAAATCAGCGATAGCTGGTTGGACATTACAATAAATATTCTTAAATAACCACTAGCCAGTCTCTAGTCTTCCTTTTGGGGGGATACTTGTTTAGAGGTGGTGTAGCTGCCATGGCAAAGACTTGGAGGAAATAGATTATCAGGACTCAGACTAGGCGTAGAAATATGGAATTGAATTTGTATTTATTGCTCTTGTGGATGACCTGTGGCAGGATTGAGATAGGGAAAATATAACCCTCCTGGTGCAACTTGATTTTGATACCATCAGTCATAGTATCTTCCTGGAGCACTGGCAAGGAGTGGCTTTTAAGCCTAATAAAATAAACAAATGCAATGTATAATCATCCGTGATACAACTTGCTATTTGTTTTAGAATTACTACAGCTGAAAATATTTTTTTCCATGTTTTCATTGATGACATAGGAATACATTTCTGTACACCTAATGGCCATCTGGCTAAATATCTGCAATGAAACTTTTAAATTCCAAAACAACAGAAAAGCAAACCCAAACTAAACTTCTAAAAAACATTTATCTGTTTCTTTTTAGGTGCCTGACTACTACAAAATAATTAAGAAGCCAATGGATTTGTCAACAATAAAGAATAGATTGCAAGCACATCACACAATATATTCAAAACCAGAAGATGTTATAGCTGATTTCAGGCTAATATTTCAAAATTGTGCTGAATTTAATGAGCCTGATTCTGAAGTAGCTGATGCTGGAATGAAACTAAGTTCTTATTTTGAGGAACTTTTGAAGAACCTTTTTTCAGACAGAAAATTATCTGTTCAGCCTTATTGCCATTCTGATAAAATTAGTCCAGTCCCAACAGATGAGTCAGATGATGAATTTGTGCAACCCCGGAAAAAACGCCTCAAATGGGAAGAGCACCATTTTTTTAAGTAAGCTGCTTATATGTACTCTTAAGCATTTTTTACTTAAATATTTATCAATTTTTTATTTTCTAAAAATAATTTTTGACATCATTGATTTCTACACATAAAGGGACATTTAACTGGAAGTAATGCCTTCCCCCGATGGTATATATCTACCATGCTTGTTAATTAATTACACTCTCAGTCCCGGGGAGACTAGGATGTTTTGGGAGGGGAAAAATTAAAAACAACTAGTTAAATTAGAATTGGAAATTGCTATTTTAAGCAAATGGGGTCTTAGAAAAAAAATAAAATTACCAAAGGATGTGGCTGGCCAAAATTATAATTCTTTACAATTTTACTATACTTAAACATGTCATTGGAGGGTAGAAAAAAGCACATGGTTTGCTATTGTCCTAAGTTTCTGAGAAGTACAATGAAATTGTAATTTCCCCAGATAATGACTTGAGCCCTAACTTGTGGGGAGATGAATTAAAGTTCTTTGAAAACCTACGCTTTTGTGTCTTTGTGTAATCATATGAAGAGAGATCTTAATGCAACATTAGTTGGAAAACTTAATCCATGATAATGAATGGATGGGTAGATATGGTAGGAGATAGCGAAGGAAAGGAACCTAGTGCATACCTATTACTATTGTTGTGTTCCATCCCCTATGCTTTGCCCAGAGCCTGGTCTCTGGAACCTCACATGCCCTGGACTCTTGACTATTGCTGCTGAATGCCCCCAGCCAACCTGTAATAAAGCCTGTCTCATGTATAATTTGATTGTGAATGAGGGGGCTGACCATGCAGGTATCACCAAAGCGTTTGGTGCAGGAGTGCTTTCATCTCAGAAACATGCCACCATGGGTTTGAGAGGACAGGATAGGATAAGGGTGGGGTGGTTATCATTCAGTAGGCTGTAGTGACCTTTTACTTCCCCAGATGTAGCTGGATGTAAGACACTTCGTGAAATTGAAGCCCAGTTCCCAACAGATGTCACACATTAATCTGTTTTTGTCTCAAGGCACAATGACAAAGTGAACTGAGGTTGTGGGATAATACTGGATCAGTCCTTGACCTTAGAGTTCTCGGTAACTGCTTCCCAATGCAGAAAGGTTGGGCCTGTTTGCATGGCCTGTCCAAAATAATTGACGGACTGATTGAATCATGCCTTTATAGACTCTGTGATTATGGCTGCCTGGTTTACAGAGAACTTTTGGGAGATAAACAAAGGAAGAGATACATAACTCACCATTAGAGACAAGGGCAAAGGACAAAGCTGAGCAAGTAAAGTTAAGAGCAAAGAAGCATGCTTTATCACTCTTTCTGTATCTGAAGATGGTGGCCCTGTTTTGGGTAACAGGTCCCTTCAGAATAAAAAAAGACCAAAGGTGGACGCTTTCAGGGCTCCTGGGAGGACAAAGTCTGTCAAACTGGCAAGTTGAAGTAGCTTGTTTTTTGGCCCCTTGAAGTGGGATGAGTCGTCATTGCTGATAGGGGAACACTTTCTCAGTTGATATATTATCAAGAGGTGCTCCTGGACTCTCAGTTGCTGCTGAAGGAACAGGTGGTAGCCATGACTAGGAGGTCTTTCACTAATTTTGTGTGTCAATTGCACCCATTTCTGGACCAGGAAACCTGTTCCTAAGCTGATATAGAAAGCAATTTATTCGTCTCAAACCATAGGATAATTAGGATCTAGGAAGGGAAAAGAAGCATTATCCTCCTATCTTAACTAATTTTTCTCATTTGAATTTATTTCTTTTCCTCTTGGAACTCAATCTCATTCTTCTTTTCACTTCAGATAACTGCAGAAGTAAGTTTAAGCTTCTCTATGTTACTTATTTAAATTAGTCTTAGATTATTATTTCTCTGGAAGAACACCAATCCTGAGCATCCAAACTTCACTGGCAGAGATTCATCAGACGGCTTCAGGATATAGCTTAATAGATTTTCCTGAGGTTCTTTCTTCTATTTTCTACCATCGTATAGAAATAATTAAGAAAATATGAAAGAAACAACAAAAAAGCCATTGCACAGCTAACTCAAATACTGAAATATAGAGATCTTAAGGCAGTACATCTCAAGATAAAAGCCATTAATTAGCTACCTCTCAAGGAATGGAAAATTTTATTTGTCTATCAGTGGAATTGAATAGCATATTCAGCTTCATGTAGTAGAATAAAGAAAGAGGCAATACTTGACAATAAATATCACTTTCTGCTAGGCGTGTTTTTAAAAATCTATATAAGGTTCACTTTATTTAGCTGATCAATACAGAAATTTGCATTTATTTCAGATAATGGAAACAAGTTAATAAAAGTATGTAAACCAGTAGGATGGTTTTTGTAACAAATTGAGAAAAATGTGATCATTGCAAAAAAGAAACTCTTGTAAGCAAAAACTGATCCAAGAGGCTGAAGAAATATTTAAGTAGTGGATTATTTAATACAGTGCAAGTCTCTATATGCACAAAATTCCAGAGATGAGATTTGAAGGAGTAACATATATACCCCAGGAAGGGGGAAGAAAAGGGGGAAAAAGAAAAGAATGGTCACAGGTATGCAGATTAATGTAGAAAACTCCCATTTCATGAAGGTGTGAACAAAATATGCACATGCTAGCTAAAGCTGTCATTGTGGTTTCCTGTTTTTGTTATGTGGCCCTGACTATGTGACGGGCTTGAAACTCTGGTGACAGCTTTTAAACTTGATTTAAACCTAGAGATACTTTAATGATTATATTGCTTATGTATTGGAGAGAATGGTTTAATCTTGAAAACACATTTTCAGAATTGTTACAGGCCACGCAAGATTCAAGCAACCAATGTCGTCTTCCTCTTCCAAGAATTAACAATCACTTTCTTTGCTGAAAAAGTTTTAAAACAAACAGATTTTAATTATTTTGCATCAGTCAAGTCATTTGCTGCAATAAAGCTTTACAATGTTAACTAATATTTTAATCCTAAAGTTAAAAGGGTGACAC
Organism: Pseudoxenodon macrops; assembly: GCA_032467955.1. Taxonomy (NCBI): domain Eukaryota; kingdom Metazoa; phylum Chordata; class Lepidosauria; order Squamata; family Pseudoxenodontidae; genus Pseudoxenodon; species Pseudoxenodon macrops. The sequence continues at coordinate 300,787 of JANHFT010003171.1, read as the reverse complement.
TTTTAAATTATCCTGATGGTCAACTGTTCTGAAAGCAATAATTCATGAAGACTTGCATCAGAGTATTGTTCCTTCCCTTTCATTTTTTAACTGCAATGCTATTAAAAAACCCTCATTCTTCATAAGCCACTTTACACCTTTCTCATGGTTGTATCTGTAGCATTCTTCGCAAGACAGCTTGATTATGGTAGCAATAGCACTTAGATTTATATACTGTTCCATAATATCCCCAACAATCTGGATCCTCATTTTACTGACCTTGGAAGGACAGAAGCTGAGTCGAGCTTGAGCCGCTCAGGATAGAACTGGCTGTGGGCAAAGTTAGCCTGCAATACTGCATTCTAATCATTGTGCCACCACATCTCAAAATGTTATAAACATAATCTTTGTATCTCTGTTGAGAAATCCCGCCTATGTTTTGGCATTAGAGCCTGTTACAGAATATTAGAGATGGGGCCATGAAAGTGTTTTTTTTTTCCTGTCCTGAAACTCCCCTTACTCTGTTAGAGCTATATGCATTATTAGGGTCCATAGATGCAATGCAATTTTTCATTGCAGTCCTCCACTTAAATTAAAAAGAATATTTCCAGTAACTTATATAATGTACTATTTTATTAATACAAATCCCACTCTCTACAAGTAATATTCTGCAGGTACTCCTTGAGTTAAAGCAGTCAAAGAGCCTGCCCATTACATGTCGAAAGTTGGGATAAACATTAAATGAACCACATCATTAATGTCCCCCCCCCCTCAATCTCTACTCTCCCCAATGCATTTGTTAAATAAATGTGTGGGCCGTTAAGTAGAACATGTGATTTGGGTGGAACAGACTGAGACACCTAGTACAGGCACAGGCTACCTGCATTGGACCTCCCAAGGCTTCTCACCTTCTGACATATCTCATGCTCTGCTTCCTGACTCTTGGGCATTCATACCCCACTGTGTCACAATCGCACACTTATCTTTTGAAAATACTCAGATTTCAGGAAGTCAAAAGTAGAGAAGGACGTTACATTGCTGAGTCATTCCTGCCGGTTTTGCTTTCCTGCTCTGCTCTGCTTTTCCAGTGCTACAAACACTAGCTTTGTGCCACCATTGGTAACCTTGGGGGGACGTAAGAAAGCAAAACTGCCAGTATATTTCTTGATTGTGTCATGTGGCCCAGCAATGGAATGTCCTTCCCTACTCTGAATTCCTGAGCTCTGGATAGCCTCAAAAGATAAGTGAGCAAATGGTGACCAGGGATGGGAAGGAGTGTGGGAAACCTGATGGAGTGGCAAAGCAGGCCCAGTGCCTATGGGAGCTCAGCCAGGCAGGATGGAGGGGGGGAGGTAGATAGGCAGGTGTGCTGTAGCGTCTCTCCAGTTGGTTGTAAGGGTAAATGACAGCAGAGGTGCTGCAGGTGTTGTACGTTTGAAATAGGTTTGTATGTAGCTTTTGGGGGTTGTGTAGCCTGAGAAATTTTAAATGCCCCATCATACCCTGAGGACTACTTCAAAGTATGATAGGGCATTTAATAGTAATGCCCATGGGCACTGATGGAAATGCCCATGATAGTAGTCATTAAATGCCCTCTCATACCTTGAGGATTGCCTGTAAGTCTCTACTAGTACTGGCCTTAGTGTTTAAAAGTACACCTATGAATACACAAGAGGATCCAAAACTAGCTATGTGAGGTCCAAATAAGCACCTGGATGTACCTAGTAGTTACATACAGGTAAACCCCAACTTACGACTATTCATTTAACACTGATTTGAAGTTAACAACAGTGCTGAAAAAAGCGACTTATGACCGGTCTTCCCATTTATGAGTTTTGCAGTGACCATGATTCATGTGATCAAAATGTAGGCACTTGTCAACAAGCATGCATGTATGGTGGCTGCAGTGTCCCGGGTTCATGTGATTGCCATTCGCAATCTTCCGGCAAGCAGAATCAATGGGAAAATGGAATTCATTTAACAATCGGAGTTGTGTGTAAAAAATTGGGTATGATTCAATAAATGCATCACTTAGTTCCAGTACCAATTGTGGTTCCAAGGTGAAAACTGCCTATATCTGTATTTGCTTTTGAATATGGATCTTCATTATCAAGTTTTAGGGGTCATGCCATAGTTGATTTCAGATACAAAAGTTGAAATTCTTTGTAAGGGTCTTTTTAAAAAAATACTTTCACTTCCTAAAATAAAGTGGGCAAGAGCTTTACATTTGGAAATTGAATCGAATTGGGGCAGGGGGAATTCTTTTGGGACTCTTCCATGGGTGGGTTGCTTGGGGGTTCGCAGGGTTTTGGGAGAACCTCCAGCTAAGATCCTGTGCAGTTCAGAGAACCCCCAAATCCCACTCCTGGCTGGCCCTATCCACCCCGCCCTTCACAGGGGTCTCCACGTGGCCTGTTTTGGATGCAGGTAAGTGCAGGGCATCACTGAGGCTCAGGGAGGGTGAAAAATGGGCCTACCGGAGGTTTTCTGGCCTCTAGAGCCTGGGGAGACAATTTCCGTCCTCCTGGAGGCTCAAGGAAAACCTCCAGAGCCCGGAAAGGGCAAAAATGCCCCCCCGCCGGCCATGGTACAGGAGGCCGACTAGGCCACACCCACCCAGCAACCGGGCAGAGAACCCCTGCCTTAACCTATGAACAATGTTCAAAGGAGTCCTATTTCTCAAGCTGATATAACTTACTATCAGTTTTGGCTGTAACCCTTGAACAATACTTTTCATTAGATGGTTACACTTTTACTATAAAAAACAAATGAACTAAAACCTGAGAGCTTAGTTTGTCTCATCCAGATCCTGTGCTGTGAATAATCGTAAATGTGGGTTGTTGAATCATTATCACCCATAATCTGCAGTTTATAGACTGATTTGATTCATTCAATCCATAAAATATCTCACAATAATCCTACAAGATGCTCTGAACCTGGCATGCATAAGCAAGTCACGGTCAAAGTTAACTCACTTGTTATGCTAGAAGAGCAGAACAAGTCATAATTAAGCAGAACAGAAATGAAAGAGCAGCTTTAAATTCTTCTTTATACAGCTTCTTGTATCTCATTTGTGAGCACTATTGAGCAGAATAAGTAAATCACAATAGCACAAATCCATATAAGTGTGTTTACCTGTCCAAACATTCTTCTGGACTACTTTCTAGACAACAGAATTTTCTAGTTTTATCTCTATACTACAAGCTATTCTTACCTAAAGAGCATAATTTTATACTTCTTTACATTTAACCTCATCTCACTCCGTCCAGTGGTTCAAATGATCCATATCTGTCTTTACTTTCAATCTATCTTCTTCTGCATTTGCATTCTATACCTCCTAGCTTTATGTCATCTGTAAAATGATCAATATTTAATATTTAGCTAAAATAGAAGGTTCTAATAAAAAACAATAAGAAGCACTTTCATTTGTTTGCTCTATGAACTTTTTGACCACCCCAAATAATTGTACAACCAAGTGCCTGCTTCAGGAGTATGTATTATGCTAGAAGTTAGCAAAACTCTGTACATGATGACAACCGACACTTGTGAAATGTTCCATATTTTTAAAATAAGGGAACATTTTATAAAACATATTGCACATATACATTAGTCACTGTGAACATGCGCATTCAGTCTTAATAGGAAAATAAAAACATACTCTAAATCAGGGGGTCAAACTCAAGGACCGGGAGCTGGAGTTGGCCCGCGGGGTGCTTACATCTAGCCCGTGGGGCTGCCCTGGAAAAAGCAAAGAACCGGCCCACGGTACCTCTGCCAGCAAAAACGGAGCTCAGGAGGGTTGCAGGAAACCGTTGCAACCTAAAACGGAGCTCAGGAGGGTCACCGTTTTCGCTGGCAGAGGGTTGCAGGAGGCTGTCGCAGCCGAAAACAGAGCTCGGGAGTTTGTTTTCTCTGGCAGAGCAATCGGGCCACCACAGGCGCCCCTGACACAAGTGACGTCAAGCTGGCCATGCCCATCTTGCCCATGCCCACTCCAGCTCGAGGTCAAACAAAAAACGAATGTGGCCCTTAATGAAATTGAATTTGACACCCCTACTCTAAATTGATCCAGCTTACTGTACCTGTTCATACTTGTCAGTTTTTTGACAGATAGGAAGCAACAGGTGAGATTAGGGGAAATTACATGTAGTGCCCAGGCGCGCCCCTGAGGGCTGAGAGCTCTTTTCCTTGCTCTTTTCTCTCTTCACCAATGACTGCACCTCAAGGGAACCCTCTGTTAAGTTCTGAAGTTTGCAGATGACACAAAGGTCACTGGCATCATTCGAGTTAGTCATGAGTCTGCAGTCTACATATAGACGAGACGTTGAACACCTGGCCCTGTGGTGCAGCTGTAACAATCTGGAGCTAAATATGCTTAAGGCTGTAGAGATGGAGCCCTTCTATTCTACCACCTCTTACCATATTCAACAGCACCTTATCAGCAGTAGAGTCCTTCAAATTTTGGAGTTCTATAATCTCCTAGGACTTGAAATGGACCTTAACATTAGAACCATCATTAAAAGGCACACCAAGGAATATTCTCCTTGTGTCAACTCAGGAAGTTCTGGAGCTGTTGATACAGTTTTAGAGGAATTATTGAGTCTGTCATATGTACTTCTATAACTGTCTGGTTTGGTGCAGCAACTAAACAGATAGGTATAAATTCCAATGGATAGTTAAGATTGCAGAAAGAACAACTGCAACCAGCCTGCCTTCCATAAACGCCCTATATATTGTGTGGGTCAGGAGGAGGGCTAAGAAGATATCTGCAGACCCCTCACATCCTGGACATAAACTATTTCAACTTCTCTCCTCGGGCATTGCAGGCCAAAACAAGTAGACACAGGGACAGTTTTTTCCCTTGGCCCATCACTCTGCTGAACAACTAATTCTCATACTGCAATGTCAGTATGTATTTACCAAAGTAGTATGGCTGCAGCATTATTATTTATACTTATTATACTTCATACTTCCCCCTTTTATTGGCATTCTTACTGGTAATTTTATTATTACCAGTAAGAGCCGTGGGAGAAGGCTAACTCACTGCTCACTCCAGGAGTTTTGATTTTGACCAGCTCAAGGTTGACACAGCTTTCCATCCTTCCGAGATCGGTAAAATGAGGACCCAGATTGTTGGGGGCAATATGCTGACTCTGTAAACCGCTTAGAGGGCTGTAAAGCACTGTCTAAATCAGGGGTCTTCAAACTTGGCAGCT